>JAXGGA010001943.1:75000-135560 GCA_038373865.1 Uloborus plumipes
ATTCTAATCCTCTAGTGAAGAAAACTCGAGAAGTCAAACATTTGGGGAGAATCATTAGTGAAAATGTACCAACATTTGAAACAATTATCCTAAATAGAGCACAGGGGTCTTGAATTTTTGGTAAAGCAAAAAGTTAAGCATAATAGCAAAAGAAAGAATAACTACATGCTTGGCACTCATTAAATAACTTGAGCCTATGTGACTATTGAAGTAATGCATCTTATCTCCTATAATTGGGGAACAACACTAGGAGCAATAAAATGTCGAAATGGTAGTCAAAAGAAGTTAAAACATTTAATTTAATTACTATTTTTCAAGAAAAATAAACTTTGGAAAGGTATTTTTACTCAAAACAGTTAAAT
This sequence comes from Uloborus plumipes, assembly GCA_038373865.1. Taxonomy (NCBI): domain Eukaryota; kingdom Metazoa; phylum Arthropoda; class Arachnida; order Araneae; family Uloboridae; genus Uloborus; species Uloborus plumipes. The sequence continues at coordinate 75,363 of JAXGGA010001943.1, forward strand.
TGTCGCTGTATTTCAATAAGTTAATTTAGTTTTAATTTGATGAACCCATATTAAGAATGAAAAGCTACATTAAGTATGTGGCCGACTACTGGATAAATCATCCAAACTGCTTAGAACCAGTGGTCGGCCTATCATGGCCGACTATTGGAAATGCAGAAGAATTCTGTACCCAGTAGTCGGCCACCCCTTTAAAAAATAATCGAGTCTAACCAGGAGTTCGCTCTTTCATTGAAACATTATGTTAGACATTCCATTAAGATAAAAATCACTCAAATTTACAGTAGAATTAAATTAATAAGTGTAATTGGCCATTTTAAGAAGACGTGTCCTCTTAGCTGAAAAATAAGCAGAATCGCAATCTTGGATGACGGGCACACCATTCAAAATGAAATGACTCATTACTAATTCAAAAAAAATACCCAAAACGTAACTGCCACTGGTTGATGATTGAGAATAGGTACATGAATGTGTGAATGCGCCATATCTGATTTTGAATTAAAAATGTACTATTTATGAGGAGTTTTATGTCATTGTGGCCGACTACTGGAGACTGGCCGACTACTGGAGCACTTACCCTAGCTAGTTTTAGTTTATTTCTGCGGTTTTACAGTTTTAAACTAAAACCTCTGCTTTCAGTATTATACTGTAAAAACGACAACTTATTTTTTGCAGTGTATGTGTTTGTCTCTAAATGAGTGACGCTCTGTATAAGGGACAGAAGCAGAAAAAAAAAATAAGAATGAAAAGAATACCTACGCTTTGAATTGAGAACTGTCTCTTTTTTTAAATGGATTAAAAATTAATGAGCATTATTGAATTTACTGGAATTCAAGGTTCATTTTTCTTTCTTTCTTTCTTTCTTTTTTTTGCATGAAACTGGCTAGTGACAGTTTGGCACTATCAGGTACAAATAAGCAAGTATACATTCTAAAATTCTTACTGCAATTTACACTCATGGGTCCTGAGTCTGATCAATTTATCCATGCAATCTCAGCGTCGACTGATAGTGCATGGCCCATGAGAAGCTTTCTATAGAAAACATGAAACGTGAACACTACTTGTAATTTACATTGTACCGCATTGTAAATTGCATGGCATAGATAGAATTCGCGGAATGAATTTTTGAATTACTTCAAAACAATTTCTGCAGTAAGTTACAAAAACTTGCAATTACCAAATTTTGGAATAAATTTTAATTAAAAAAAATAATTTGAATAATTCTGAATGTTATGTAGAGTATATGAAATATTTTCTGCGGTTTATGTTTATTCTAAAATGTTAAGTTTCCATTTATGCATTATAAAATTACACTGAGTTAGCATACGGCATGCATCAACTCAAATACCTCCAAATAAGGGATACCTCTATTGAAGGGACAAAATGTTCGTTCCCCTTCTTGTCCCTTATTGAGGGACTACTACATTTTAATAAAAGGCAAAAATAGGGAAATTCTTCTGTCGCCAGTGGCAGGTAGTCATAGCTTACTATTATCCATACACTGTAAAAAAAGAATGTTGTTTTTACAGTATAATGCAGCTAATTTTACAGTCATAAACTGTAAAATTTCTACTTTTACAGTACCAAACTGTACAATTGCCAATTTTACATTATAGTGAACTCTCACTTATACACCGCCTCATTTATGCGTCTTTTTCACTTATACGACGATTTTGAATGGTCCCAGCACATTCCATAGGAAAATAATGATAGTATCATTCGTTTATGCGTTACTGGAAAGATAAATATTTCACTTATGCGCCGAATTTTCCGTAAAATGTCAAAAAAAAAAATTATTTTCTTTAAAAAATAAGTATTTTTCTTCACTTTTCTCTTTAATCTTTCACATTTTTTTGCTCACGGAAGGCATTTTTTCTGCATGAACTAGAATTCGGAGAGGGAAAATTATCTATTACGGATCGCTTTGAACTGAACATTTTGTAATTAGGTATGCTACAATTTTTGTTCTCTCATTATCATTGCAGTTACGTTACAGTAATTTCCTAACGGTAGTAATATATCCCTTTTCTATATAGAAACATTCTTATTCATTCTCTCATTAGAGCCTATGTTGGGTTTTAGTCCTTTAAATAGGCTTATTCACTTATACGTCTCTCTCACTTATGCGCCTTTTTCTGTTGGTCCCTTGGGCCGGCGCATAAGTGAGAGTTCACTGTAATAAACTGTAAAATTGCTGATTTTACAGTCTATTACCGTGCATTTTACAGTTTTAAACTGGAACCTCTGCTGCCAGTATAATACTGTTGTTTTTACAGTATAATACAGCTAAATTTTACGGCAATAAACTGTACAATTTCTAACTTTACAGTAAGAAACTGCAAAATTGATGGTTTTACAGTTTATTACGGTGCATTTTACAGTTTTAAATTGGAATCTCGGCTGCCAGTATTATACTGTAAAAACAACAGTTCATTTTTTGCAGTGTAGATCTTAAGAGAGAAGACATTATCCATCATCAAAAGTTAGTTAAAAATTGCAATTTTGTCTTAAAATTTGAAGAATCGTCAGACAAAATATGTCGAATAGCATATTTCTTTGAAGGTCGCATGCCCTCCCGCGACCTCTCTGTCTGTAGTAATAGTTTCACTAGTTGCCACTTTTTTGAAGTAGTGGCTCTGTTTTCCCTCTTTCTTCCGTAGTATTAAACGATATTTTTTTCAAAAAAATAATGTCGAAGTAAATAACCCTAATGATGTAAGAAAAACTATGTTAATATATGCTAAGTAAATTAATTTACAGAAAGACTGTATCTTCATTTTGGTGGCACAATGTTTACTAATTACTCAATGTCTTTTGTGCATTTTAAGGTAATTAATGCATTTCTTGAGGGAGCGGTTGACGGATGAATTTTTAATCGCCATTTTTTTTTTTAAAGTCGCTCTGTTGTCGATTGGGTTGTTGACCGCTAATTTTGCCCTTTAATGCTTTAAATGTAAGAAAAAAAAATTGAATTTTGCCATCTTGAATTCAAGTTTTTCGCAATGAGGAATTACGATAGGTGTGTGAGTGCGTGCACTTTAAAAAATGAATATTGCTTTTTACAGTATAATACAGCTAATTTTACAGTAATAAGCTGTAAGAATTGCTAATTTTACAGTACTGAACTGTAAAATTGCTAATTTTACAATAATAAAATGTAAAACTGCTAATTTTACAGTTTTTTACCGTGCATTTTACAGGCCTAAACTGGAACCTCTGCTGCCAGTATCATACAGTTGTTTTTACAGCATAATACAGCTGAATTTTGCAGCAATAAACGGTAAAATTTCTAACTTTACTGGAAGAAACTAAAATTTCTAATTTTACAGTTTATTACTGTGCATTTTACAGCTTTAAATTGGAACCTTGGCTGCCAGTATTATACTGTAAAAACAACAGTTCATTTTTGCAGCGTGTAGACGTGTGTTGGCGTTTATGTGTTTGGATGTATGCAGGACATAGGCACCACCACTCGAAGGAAACTTTCAAACTTTAGTACCCTTTCCTTGGTCTTGATGGAATCCGAGTTAGAGCACTGTTTCCGATTTCCAGAACTTGGCGGTACTGCGTTTCAGTTGTTGTTTTCATGGCATTATACCAACTCATGATTTTAGTGCATGACGTTTGTTTTGATTGGTCTGACTTTATGTTGTATTACAGAGACAGCCCATTCAAATTGAGGTAAATGGGAAAATCCTATTAAAAAAAATATTTTTTCCTCTCCCTGAATGAGTATGCAGCTTTCTCTCCTTTGACGGCAAAAGTCGGGCATAAATGATTCTGCTATTTTATCAGTCTGTTTGTGATTATTCAACTACAGTCGCTGCTGCTAGCACAAACTAACAAGGCAAACAGTTCCGTGACTTTCCAATCGCAACAAAAAGAATGCCCTCTGTTGACACAGGCGTTGTTTGAATTATTGTGTACATGTGTGCTTTCTACACGTAAGTTCTTCGAATATTTTTCTTTGTGCATCATCCCTGTATGCTGGATCCACACGGATTGTTGTCCCTCCCCCCAACATTCTATTTGAGCGGGAAAGCAGCATCACGTTTTCTAATTTCGTGTGGTGTATATGCAACTGTTGTCCAGGCTTCTCATTTAACAGTCTGTGTATTTGATTGTTAATTGGAAGATCAAGGTTTTCAAACAGAACAGCAAATTCAGCTGTTTTATTGAGTCAACAGTATCCACACCAGCTTTGTTGCTAGGAGACAAATGACAAATAATTTTGTATGCTCAGTGGAGCAGCATTTATTCCGAGCTCTCCGACATCATTCGTGTCAGTGGCGCAATTAGAATTTTTTTTTTCTGAGAAGCGGATTGATTCATAATAGCCTTTACATCTCTTATTCTATAATTCATTAACATACGTATCGCACAGTATTTAAGTCTGATTGCTTACTGTTGAATGGCAGCAGTTAAACGTAAACAAGACCAAACCGCCATTGAAAATTTCCAAACGTTTGCTGTAATTTTATTAATTGAGCACGTTATTGCATTTGGTGACGATTATATTTGCATTGTTTGAGCGAAGCGAATGGGAAACAATTCTAAATTAAAAAATTCATTCTATTGAAAAAAAAGCAATTTTTTTCTTCTGCATTGAAAAATTCTCAATTTAGACCATAGTTAACTTACTATTCATTAGTAAAAATCTAAAGGAAATTGAATTTTTTTTTTCAAATGTAAGTTTCTGAAAACACTTTTTTCTGAAACCACTCGGGAACCGAGTAGACACATCTACTCGGTTTAAGGCGGAATGAGTACGGCTTCCGTTTTTACGAGCACCATTAAGGTGGAAGTCCGACTTAGCTCAGAGCGCTTTGTACCTTTGATCCAGATCATGGGCCGAGCAAACCCCTGGTCTGGCACCCTCAGAGGTATCGTTTTACTTGGAGGACTTTGTGACCACGACCCTTATTTTACGTCGCCCAGCCACTATTAGTAACGGTGGTGGTGGATCTTTCATCGGCTAGGATCGAACGCGGGACCTTCCGGTTACGAGTCCGACGCCTTACCGATTGGGCTACCTCGGCCTCTGAAAATACTAAATTTAAATAGATGGTCAACCTAAAAAGGTTCCAAATGTTTTCTTATCTCCCCCCTTTTTATGTGCATGATTTAACAATAAATAAATAAGTACTTTAGATTTTGCAAGTAAAGTGTAGAATGCATATACTTATGCTTCGTACTAATTTTCTAACTAAATTAATATGGCGGACGATAAGCTAGTTGTCAAAGGCGACCAGTGCTTACAAATATTAATACACTAGAATAGGTAATATAACTAAGAACTAAATTGTATCACGGTTAATCCCTACCTAATGCCCCTTAATTGTAGCTCTGATTAATCAAGGGAGTTTTTGTTGCTATGGTGCTTCGTTTATCAACTTTTATAACAAGTGAAATATGATTTTTTAGAAGCTTCGAAGCGAAATACAGAAATTCTGAAGTTAAAAACTTTCAATTTTAGAAAATGATTACATTTCGACGCATTTCAAGTCATTTCTGCTTAGTTAAAAAAATAAATAAATAAATAAATAAAAAAAGAGAGAGAGAGAGAGAGAGAGAGAGAGAGAGAGAGAATAAAGGAAATAGAGGTAGGGTCGGTGGGGGGAAGAAGGGGATAAACAATAACATGCTTTATTATTATTATTATTATTATTATTATTATTGTTGTTGTTGTTATTATTATTATTATTATTATTATTATTTTATTGTTGCTGCTGTTGTTGTTGTTATTTGTGAAAATGTAATCACTTTTGCTCATAAAAATAGTACTTCTAATTACAAGTAATGCTAAATCTTCAATTTTAATTTCACTTACAATAGTTTTTGGCAGGGATTTTTATTTTCCAAAACTATTTGTAGTTTTTCACTCTTTTTGAAAAAAATCAGCAAATGGTTATTTTCTAGTTCAAAGTTTTTCTTTCTTTCTTTCTTTTCAAAATAAAATGTTCACAGCTTATTCTTAACCTACATTTCTATTTCATCAATTTTTAGTCAAGATTTGAATTGATTATAAGCTCTAGACTTATAATTAGACTGTTGGGGAAATCCAACGTTCCAAATCTTCATAACATAACATTGGCGTGAACAATCGTAATTACCAATCGAAATTTCAAGTTTAGTGTTGCATATCAAATGTGGTAACCTGTTGTCTGAAGCTACGTTTTGTAGAAGTGTTCTATTGTTGGTTGTGAAAGAGCCAGAATTTCTGCGATACCTATTCAAACTTCGTCTTAGAAGGCCTTTTCGTTCGATCAGTGGAATGTCTCAAGGGATTCCGATGGAGTTCATTGCTATCAGAACTATCGATGTATTTCTTAATGTATCTATCTCTTACTGTATATTGAATATCGATGGTCCGAATATCATCACTCAAGTTTATGTCGATGAAATAATGTGCGTTGGGTATACGAGTATAATACCGGAATTTCTTTTTATGTGTGTAGGGGGAGGAGAAAGGGGTGTCCTAGGTGTTTCAAAGGTCCCTTGGTTCATGGGTGATAGAAAGATGTTCTCTAAAATTCTCCTCTTTCTGATCGCAGAACACTAGTATTGTTTTCATGAAAATTTTCGAATTTCAATGTATTTTTACATTTTGAAGTGTGCTGACAGTGGCGTAGGAACTTTGTATAAACAGGGGGAGCCCGGCGTAATTCTGGATCTTTGCGCTTTCTGGGGAGGGGGGGAACACTTTTTGCCCCACTTGCACACAAGATCAATTATTAAGTCATAAATTTTCAAAAAAACATTTTTTGTGAATAAAAGGGATTTAAAAGCATTGCTAAATATCTATTCTCTTAGACAGACGACAAGTTTAACTACGCTTTTGCATTTTTAACATAAACTTAGTTTTAGACTGAATATTTGTTCAGAAATAGGATATCTGAAGCATCTCTAACGGGAAAAAATCCAATTAAAAAATGACTTTTGACGATTTTTGGTGACATTGTGTGAATTTCTTTGGAGAAGTAGATCACATATTTAAAAATAGGTTGATGAAAAAATGTGCTACAAAATGTTGTAGTAAAGAAATTTTTCGGGGGAGCTGAGCCGGTCTGAAATATTCCAGAGGGAACCAGAGCTCCCCCAGCTCCCCTAGTTCCTACGCCTGTAGTCCCTAGTTCCTACGCCCCTAGTTCCTATGTGCTGAGTTCCTTTTGGCCATTTTTGAAAAGTGTCTGTCTGTCAGACTCCTTCTGTGCGTGTGTGAGCACTTGTGTGACCGTTTTTTTTTTCTTTTGGTCGCCACTTGAGAGCAAGAATTGATCTATGAAATAAAAAAAAAAAAATAGTACAGGACTACATGACCGTTGTTATCCGTTAGATCCATTCAATACAGTCTATAAATAACGAAATTAATTAATAACTTCTATACTAAGAGAACCTTTGGTTCAATGTTCAGAAACTCAGTTCGATTAAAGAAAAAAAAAAGTTATTTCAAAACATTTAATAAAACAATGGCAAGTGCATGATATTATTATTATTTTAACATCACTCTTAGCAGTTGTCTGTATTTTTGGAAACTTTTCATGTGCACAAAAAGCTTAAACCAGTTTTTTATTCGAAACTTTACTTACAGAAAATTACGTTCAACACATGTAGTTCACTGATCTTCTAATAAACATTTTAAATCAAAACGTTGCTATAGCTTAGGCTTTGGAAAAGTTTTAATTATGAGCACAAGACAAACTCGACAGAGGGAGACGGGGTCATAAGTGTAATATAATATTCGGAGACAGTGGTCGTAGTAACCCTTTAAGGACCTTTGTACGTCTTTAACTTAAAAATTTATTTCACAAATTATTGGTTACAAAATTTTAATAGAAATCCTTTTTCATTATGTGGGTTCACAAAGTCTTAATCCCAGTCAAAAATTAAAAAATAAAACAAGTAAATAAAAAATAAGTAAAATAAGTAAAGGAATAAATAAATGAATAAAATAAAATAAATAAATAAATAAATAAATAAACAAAAATAAATAAAAGAATAAATAAATGAATGAAAAAAAAATAAAAAATAAATAAAAAATAAATAAATAAACAAAAATAAATAAAGGAATAAATAACTAAATAAATGAAATAAAATAAAGATTTAAATGAATGGAAATAAACAAATCAAAGGTCATTGTTTGAAAATTACACTGTATTGATATTAATTTTGAAAGACATCTTGAACATCCGTATTCTATCACAAAGTTTAGATTGTCCTCAAAGGTGTAAAAATGTGTGTGGGAGGAGGGGGTGCTTGCATGACCCCGTGACTGATTCCCTGTACTTGAGTTTGATGTTGACATTTCTTTCGATGCGAAAATCTTGTGCTTCTCTTCTGATAAGAAGAAATCAATGAGTTGAGAGTTCGTTTGTTGTAGCGTTAAGCAAATTCCTTTTATCAGCACCCAAGATGTGCCGAAATAGCTCAGTTGGGAGAGCGTTAGACTGAAGATCTAAAGGTCCCTGGTTCGATCCCGGGTTTCGGCAGGCAGCCTCATCCTCGGTAGTATAGTGGTCAGTATCCCCGCCTGTCACGCGGGAGACCGGGGTTCGATTCCCCGCCGGGGAGGTTCAATTTTTTTTTAAACTTTTTAACCCTTTCAGACGTGGTGTCCGATATATCGGACATGACCTTTCAACAGCTGCTAATTGTTTATTAATTGATTAAACTTACTTGATTCTTTTTGTAGTTGACTCTTTACAATCTGCTTTTGTTATCTATAAAATTTTCTGCTTTTGGGATGGCAACATTCCCAACAATGGACTGGGAGGCTGAGATTGGGTTGTTTTTCCAGCTATGCACTCTCGCCGCAAAAGAGTGCCTTTCTGATTTTTTAAAAATTTCATAATCTTTTTTTTAAATAGCAAATGCTTTTTTATGTTTTATTGATGTTTAAAGAATATTTTATTTTGAAGATTGACTGATTTTTTGTCGTTTTTATAGGAGAAATGGGTATTTCAAAATATTGATATGAAAAATTTGATATATCATAAATGCTTTAATTTTGCACCTGCAAAGTTAGAATTTTATTTGCAAGATACTCTTAGCCATAGTACTCTGTCTACCAACTAAAAACATTTTTTGTTAACTATTTCTAAACGAAATATTCTCGTTACTTGCTTTTTCTTACACTTTGCAATCGATCTTTTCCAACAAAGCTATTCTTCATCAATTCTTTAGTCTTTCCTATCGAACACTTAATAAAGTGAGAAGAAGTTACTCCTATGATGAAGGCGATCTCTTTAACTGACCAATTAAGTTTTTTTTTCTTTGCATCACATAGCATGAAGTGATGAAGTGAAACACGAGAGTGGATGATCTTACAATAACTTTGCAAAAACAGAAGAACCAAAAAAAAAAAGGCTTTCGAGTATTTCAAAAATGATGTTGCGTAAATTAAAGAAAAAGCAATAGTCAAAGGCAGAGGTGGAGAAACTTTTTGCGACTGGATGGCACATTTAAATTGTGCATTAACCAGCAGCGGGATTTATTTTTCAGAAGGGGGGGGGGAGGCCAAAAGATTCTTGCCTCCCCACAGTTAGAAAAAAAAACCCCGTTTTTCTATTAATTTTTTAAAAACTATTTTTTTTAATCAATGTAAGTTAAAATTTTAAAACTATTTCTATATCCGCCCTTCGCAGTAATAAACGGGGCCGCAAAAGTCGATAAACACAAAATCAGCTTTAATGATGTTTTTGTAAGAAAGAAAGAAAGTGAAAGAAAAAGAAAGCAAAAAAAGAAATGTAAGAGAAGACCCGGAGCTGTATTTTCCTGGCAATGACATGGAGCAAGTTTTTTACTCTTTGTTTTACAAAAAGAAAGTTGATAATATTGTACACAGCTCATTGCATCATTCACTAATTCTTAAGATATTATTTGGAAGCTGTTGGTTGAAATTCTTTTATTGCTATATTGAAATACCGTAATGTCGGGTTACTTGGACCCTAGGGGGTTACTTGAGCCCATTACAGTAAAATGATAAAATCTAGGTTTGGTACTTATTAGTTGAAGACTTGCACATAGTTCCTCGTTTCTCCTCTAGGTAGAAGCACTCTGCAGTCTCTAATGCTAGTACCAAACCCAGATTTTATCATTTTACTGTGGGCTCAAGTAACCTCCTTGTCGGTCCAAGTAACCCAACTTTACGGTATTATAAATGATAGAAATCTTGTCAGGCTGTGAAGTACAAAGCACAATATTTTAAACTTCGGAAATGTTACATTGCTGCATTAAATTCTCATCATTTTTGTTAATATAATTTAGTTTTCATCCCATTTCTGATGTTGTTCCAATTCACCCTAAATGTAGCTAAAAATCAGGATAATAACTCATTTAAATGGATTATGGATTTAATAGTTATTATTGTGTAGGCTAAGCACAAAAGTCGTATCAGCATTTTTCGACAAAATTGAGTTATTGTCGCCAGGTGGTTCTTTGTCACTTATTTTATCGAGATGCAATGTTTTTATAGCCATTTGAGTGCGGGAAATATTTTTGAAAATATTCTGAAAAAGTATGATCTGAATCAAATCCACGGAGGCGCAAAACTTTGAAAGTAATGTCTCAGTTCGAGCTCGACTGCAGACACCCCTTTTGGGCTTAGCACGGAAGGATATATTTTAAGTGTTTTCTCTACATTATACCGAAAAAGTCCACAGCAGCTTTAAAATATGTTTGAGCCAGTTTAAAATAGCGAAGTTGCGGCTCAAAATTACTTTAAATGAATCCACTTCAAACCAGTGGTTGGAAAAACTACATTTATTTTGTAGCGAACTACAACTACAACTACTTTGTTATAAATGTAGTTAACTACAACTACAACTACTTTTTTAAAAATGTAGCGACTACAAACTACTTTTGAATTATAGTCGCTACTTCGCTACTTAAAAAAAAATAAATAAATAAAAAGCATACACTGTTTGAGGATTGACCGAAAAAATCGAAAAGTGGTTTACATTAATAAATTAACTCATTTGAATATGGAATAGATCTAAGAATTGTCTTTGAATTTATTTTTTACTTTTCCTTTTTGTTCCTTCTTTTTTTTTTGGATAAAATTTGTCCTTTTTAGAATTTTTTTACAATTTTTGCGAATATTCGCTACACGGAAAGATTCAAAAGCTGAAAGATTGAGAGAATTCAACCTTCAATTACTTTTTTAAATTTCTTACCAGGGAGTACTTAGGAACATGAAAATTATTTGAAGGAATATAAAAAATATGATGCCAAATAAACTAATGACATCAAACAGATAATGTATTTTGTCAAAATAATGTATCTAAGATCAGCTCATATTTTTATGGTTATTTTTTCTCATTACGTCCGCTGCTGCACTCGTGCAAGATTTGCACCAGTCAGAGTCAATTAAACCTTTTTTTTTTTCTTCATTCTCTTTTTTTTTTATTTTTTTCATTTATTTATTTTTTTTTTCAATTTAAAAGTAGTTTTCAGAAATCGCTACAAACTACTATTTTTTTGTATCGCGCTACTCGCTACTCTACTTTTTTTAAAAAGTAGTGCGCTACACTACAAACTACTAAAAAATGTAGCTACTACAGTAGTTTCGCTACTTGTAGCGCGCTACTTCCGACCACTGCTTCAAACTAATAGTAGAGAATTTGCTTGAGGTTTATTGTGCAAATGACTTGTAACGTTTTTGAGTCATGTTGCAATTTTAAGAAAAAGTTTGAAGTGTTCGAGAATTCTTTTAATGGCCATAGTTTCCTTCTAACTTATGTGATGTTATTCCAACAAATGAGCTTGATTTATAGAATTAGGCGAAATAAGTTCAAAACTCATAATAGGGTCTCACAAGTCGCTATAATTTCATCTTTTCTGATGATTAATGTGCAATCACTCATCAGAAAATCGGGCTACAAGCCAAAAAGGATTTAAAACCTCTCGTCGAGGTCATTTAAAGTTTTTGGAAAAAAAAAAAACAGTTCTTTACTTTGTAATGTCACCAAATATTTTTAGAGCCGAGAAAAATTTGAGAAAGAAGTGGAAATAATTTATTTGATTTTCAAGTATGCCTTGAAGCACACAAATCAAAGTCATTTAATATAAATGGTTATAAAAAATTTGGTACATTATTGAAACAAATGTTTTTTGAGGCATAACATCTATCATTTTGTCCTAATTATTTTAAAAATTTGCTTCCAAATTGAAAGCAACTTTTGATAGGATGAAAAAACCACTGCAAAAGCTAAAGCTCCATTAATGGTTCAATTTCCAAGAAAATTGGCAGAGTATGCGCGCGTACCCCGAAATCTTCAACTAAATCCCATTGTCTTGTTGGGCCTGCAGTGCTAATTAAACGTAAAATTATTCCTAAAATTTCAGAAATAATTGAAAAGACAACGATCGCCTTGCTTTTGCAGAAGCTCAGTTAAGACTCAACACATTCTTTTCCACATTACTTTTTTTGGGGGGGGGGGGGGGGGGAATCTGTCATTATATGGATGTGGAAGTACAGTTCATAGCAATTGAAGGGGGGGGGGGATGGACTCTCCTCCGAAAAGCCAAACGAAATTTTTTTCTATTGTTTGCAATCATAAGGTTGTCCAAAAAACGAAAAATAAAAAATGTTTCATCGTTTATTAGCTTTTAAAATTGAAATGCCAAAAAGAAAGGAAAAAAATGCTACAAGTATACGTTTTACAGCATTGTTATCCGTAAAATTTTATAAAATTATAATTATTATTTGAGTTTTAAGAAATAACATGTTGCATTGGACTATTTTGTGGGGAAAATCTTGCATCAATTGGGACTTAACACAAAGACATGAGACCACAATCTGCTTCTGGCACTTGCAATCTGCCTACTCGGAGCAAATTTCTAATAATATCGAACTTGAACCCAGTGTCTAATCTTCGCCTCGTGTCTTGGCCTTGGCGAATCCTTTCCGAGTAAATGGCCTGCTGAACCGGGGCTACTTCAAGGGAGGTCAGTTCCGGAAACAGGAAAGGAAGTTTTACTTTGGGAAGTCTATTCCGAAGCACGCAACAGCACTTATACCAACGAACTTGGAGCAGATATCTCCGTGATATCTGAGGGGGGGGGGGAGAAGTTTCTCAGAAAACAATGGCTATTAAATCACTGCGCTTCAAGTGTGAAATGAAATAATTATACAAATTCGTCTTGAAAATCCGCTTTTCTGTGACTGATGAAAAACAAAAAATGAATAGGGGCAAAAGTTAAAAAAAAAAAAAAAAAACCCTCCGTTTTCATTTACATTCTTTTATCTATCATAATTCTTCCTGCATTTTCGAAAAGCGCAATTTGTGCGAAATGATGCTTCAAAAAAAGAAAAAAAAAGGTTTTGAAACATTCTATAAATCATTACATTTTTTTCTTAATGCAACTGCTAAGGAGCTAAGGTGGGTATTGGGTGACGTGTTTTTTAGCTTTTGACTAAAGTTTTCTTGGGTTTTCTAGATGAAATACGAAAAGAAGGTGTAATATCCTGGAAAATCTTGAGGGAGGCAGCTATCTATCTCTTGCTCTGCAATGAAATGAAATTCGTTTGGGGCAAAAAAAAAAAATCTCTTTTAATGTTTTACTCAGGACCGTCGTCATTTCGAATTTTTCCAGGGGGTGGGGTGGGGTGGGGGGGGGGGGGGCAAAAGGGTGTGCACACAATCTAAATTTGCGAAAAAATGGCAAAAACCACGCTTACTTACATGTAAATACGTTGATTTCCCAAAGTCAGGGGGGAGAGGCAATTGACCCCCACCCCCCTGAACCCCGAAATGACGGGCCTGGTTTTAGTTATGTTCTTTTTAAGACGACGTTTTTGAATTTAATAAGTTTATAGTTTTCAACAATTTTAAACTTCATAGTTGTTATTTGACTGCTTTTTCTTTTCCAGGTTTCGCGAGTGTACATTTCTTTCATCCACCCGTTTTAAACATAGGCGAGGGTTCCATTGATGTCGAAGCAAATTCCACCCTGAAACTCAGTTGCAGTGGAAAGCATCCTCTTCGGTGGAAAATTCAATCACCAAAGGTAATTTGTTTCTGCTCTGATTAGAACTCGCATTTCTTATCTTAAGAAAATATCAGTCATTTGTTTCTCTGCTTTTCGTAAGTCTGGAGCTCTATCCAGGACAATGCTATGGATTTTGAGGATAATGGGCACAAGCTTTATTTGGTGCCCTCCCTCCGTTTATAAAGCATTAATGAAGGAATAAATATTTTGATGTTTGTGTATTATATAAGCAATCAGGCCATATTTTTTTCATGCATTATATTACAATATGCAGTGGAATCTCGATAACTTGATACCTTTAGAGAGTAAGAAAACTTGTCGAGTTACGCGGATGTCAACTTTTCGGGGTTCCATACTGCCGTGCTTGGCACAAAAGTCGTATCTGCACATTTTAACAAACTTGAGTTATCGCCACCAGGTGTCTCTTTGTGACGTATTTTACCTAAAAACAAAGTTTTATAGTCATTTGAGAACGGGAAATATTTTTTTAAAAATTCTGAAAAGGTATCATCTGGATCAAATACACGGTGGAACAAAACTTTAAAGAGTAATTCTCAGTTTGAGCGCGACTGCAGATACCACTTTTGCGCTTAGCTCTGCAGCATGGTTTTAATGCTTAAAGAGTTTTCCATATCACTCTTTTACTAGTGCTTTCTATTGACGTTATAAAAATCAATTTCAGTGAATGATTGCCCTTTTCTTTTTTCAAGTCCATAATAAAGTACGAAGGCAGGTCTAGAAATATTTCAAGGGAGGGGCGGTTGATTTTATTATGTATTCTTTACTACACATCTACGCTTACAAATGCTGACCTGTCTGATGTTTTGAATTTCTATTGCGAAACGTGTCCTGAGAAGAACCCTAACCCACCCTTCTGCTAGTATCAAAGGTCGTCTAAAAATGCCGTTTTTGGACTTCAATACTGAAAATTTTCCAATGGCGAGTCTCTCAAGGGAGGGGCAATCGCCCATCATCGCTCCTTCCTTGTATCCGTCCCTGATAAAATAAATAGTTTTTCATTTGAATCCGACATGAAGAAGGAATCCACAATTTTTAAAAGAGAAATGAGCTCCTTGCGAGTCAGTTTTTTTTTATAGATGAAAATTCTAATTTAATTTTTATTAATGTAGTGTCAGGCTCGGAGTGGTTTTGGGATTTGTGAAAAAGGTAAAGAAAAGTTGTTTTTCTACTTACATGTTGTTGCAGTGCGATTTGAAATTACTCAAATCTTTAAAACTTCAGCTACAGATTTGGTGCCTTGGGCCCGTGTCCCATGTGCTCATTCCTATATCTGGCTCTCTCGCTGTTCCACTTGTCTGGTAATAATTAGAAAAAGTTTTAAGAGTTTTACATGATTTACTTTTTTTTCATCTATTGGTTTTAAAATCAGACAGATGTGAAGGAAATTATTCTTTCACATTTAAGCGTTAGATGGCAGCACTACGAATTACGAAATGGCATCAAAGAGAAAGTGCTCCTTGAGTGCCCCCATGCATAAAGCCGTTTAAAATAGTTACTTTTTAAAAATACAAATTTCATATTTATTTTCTGGCGTTCCCAAAGCTAAAATTATGTAATGAATTATTTATCTTTTTGTTGACAGAATAATTGTTAATTTAATGAAGGGCAGAAAACGTCCACAAAATCGATGATAAAAAACGGGCTAATAAATCAGTCCGTGTATTATTCTTCAAACATTCTTCAATTGTAGGTAACTTCTATAAAGACACAATTGAAGAACAGATCAGTGGGTAATAAGCATTATTGAATCAAAATTAATTGATTTAAGGTTACATTTATAGGAGTTCTAGATTGATTAAAATTAAAAAATATATATATGATGATTCATGATTGCCTTACAAAACTGGCGTAAAACATTGAGCCATAAAAATATGCAAATGAAGAAGTATTATTCAAAATGCAGATTAATACAATTTTTACGATATCTGGGAAAATAAAAAATAGAAAGATTTTTTTTCAAGAGTCAAAAATAAAACTTTTACGATATAACAAGATTTTTCATTTTACCCCTATGTTACATCATGGCATTATAAGTAGAAAAATCTAAGAAGTTGTGATTAGTCCATATCAAATTTGTAATTAAAATACATTTTCCAAGTTTGGGAATATGGACCATATTACTTGTAGAAGAAACAGCTTAAATAATTTGTGCAAAAAGCTGTGGTTTGATGCCGCCCTAAAATTTTAGTGGGATAACAGGTGCTTCTTTTTGGTTTTTGATCAGCATGACTTTGCACCTAATTTGCTTCAAAATTAATAAATAAATAAATAAATAAAATAAAATAAAACGGCATTTTGTGCGAGAAACTCATGTTTTAGTATACATACCTGCGGGAGGTTTGACTCAACTTTGCAAGATTTTATTTTTTTAGAGCACAAATTGAATAAAACCTTAAGTATTCTAGAATTTATGTCTATGGATATTCATGCCTATGAAAAAATGAGTTATATCATATTACAAAATATCTATAAATTGAGTAGTGTATAAGTATATTCAATTTTAGTCTGACTCTTTGGGTAATTAATTCGAAAAAATGTTTAATTTTTTAGAAAAACAATTACATTTGCCATTAAAAATAATTTCAATGTTTTCAAGAGTGGGAATAATCATTTATTTATTTATTTTTTTATTTCAGGGTATACTGCAAAACGACAGTCGCATTTTTATATCTTCATATGTAGATAAATACCAAAGTGTAAATAAGTACAAGTCCACCATCTCATTATCCAATTTAGATTACAACGATACTGGTTTTTACATGTGCCATTACATCAACACCACCAATTTCGATTTTGCCGAAAATGTCACAGCAGTGTATGTCTTCGTCAATGGTAAGTGAATGATTGATCAATAAAAAAACTATTTGATGTAAAACTGATTTATTATCCAGTTTCTTTCCTTCCAGATCTGATAAAGTAGCATAACTTACTCCTTCTCCCCATTTTCAATTAAATTTAGGTTGAGAAATACTGGGGATTTGAGCTTTTTCGAGTCGTAAATTTTGTTTGCGGCCCAGTTTGAACATTCTCAATTGGAAATTTTACTGGGGTATTTCAGTCTGACAGACAGCTTATTTCGGTAAATTTTGGTTCATAAATTTTACATTCTGAAATTTCTGGTCGCTGGTGGGTTGTGTCAGACGTGGTGTCATGTTGGCAAAAGTCGTTTTTGCTCCACTCTTACATTTTGAGTACATTTTAACCTTCCTGATCACTCTTCTACAGAAATAGCTTCTCACAGATAAGTTCTATCTGTACCTCAGAACCAGGGTGACGTAAGTCCAAAAATGGGGATTTTTTCTTTGTTATTGTATTGTATGTAGGCTTTTATTCCGCATTGAGACATGAGAATGTTATTCTATAAAAAAAATTCCTTCACAATTATTTAACAGCATTAAAAGAGCTGGAGTTCCATCCTTTTCATACATCCATTAATCATTTTCGCCCTCTCCTGAAAAGTTACGAAAATGGACTTACGTTAGTCTGGTTCTGAGGTGCAGATATTAGTATGCAAACTTAAAAATTTCTTGAACTAAATATGATGTAAATGAATATGATAAACTATGAGTTATTAAGTACGCGAGTGTCATTAAAATGTACATTGTCAGTTTTAAACAATAAATTTTTGCAAAATAAGTGTTTTACCACCCTGTATACAAGGGCGGATCCAGCTTCTGGTTAAGGATTGGTCATTATTGGAAAGAAAAGATCAAAGTACAGTTTTTGGGCTCAAGTAGGGCACTTGGGAACAATTATTTTAAATGCGTCAAAAATTCAGTTTTAGGCTACATTTTTCTCGTTTGGGGGGGGAGGGGGAAGGCATGAACCCCATAATCTTTTCTCTGTATCCATGCTTGAGTGTATAACGGGTAAATTACACACAAAAAAGATAGCCTAAAATATTTAACTTCGGGTTATTTATGAAAATTGTAAAGAGTTGTTTTTTCTTTGTCGATTGCAGATCCAGAACATATTTTTGTTGAAAATTCTGCTATCATGTTCGGCCATATGATCTTATCTCTCCAGCAGAATAAGAAAGGGATCATCCCTTGCCTCCCGACCAGCTCGAAAGTCAACGTCACGCTCTGGAAGAAGGAAAGCGAAGACGACTTCGGCGAAATGGTGACGACGGGAACTGATGTCACTTTCGATCCCAGATACGGTTTCAGTATACACTATCCCACATTTTACTTCAGTGGATTTTTTCAGTGCAGAGCTAGTTCAAATAATACTGCAGAGGAAATAAACATAACGATTCTGTTTCTTCGTAAGTATACTATTTTTTTTTGTTTTGTTTTCTTATCTTTTAGCGTGTTTGAGAAGGTTTAATTTTGCTAAATGCTTCCAATTTATGCAACATTGTTGTTGCATATTTATGATTTAGCTAAATAATACCGAAACATGTAGCTACCCGTAAAATACTAGCAAAAACTGGACTCTATAGCTAATTGGAACGACAGGATATTTATTTTTTTTTTGCTCTGAAGAAACATTGCAAGCGAGCTATCGATAGAAACTCACTAGAATATTTTTTAAAGTAAAAACGATTGTTGCCTTGTCAATACAGCAGGGTTTCCAATACAAGAAACTAAAAATAAAAATTTTCAAAACAATTTTCTGCATGGCGTAGCAATCTAGTTCAGGGTTCTTTGTTCCAAGAAATCTCAAACTATGAAATTTTAAGACTTTTCTTCAATTAACAGGCCCTTTATTAATACAAGAGCTACCGGCCATGGTCCAAAGGCCCTAAAGGTTTTGGGGTCCCGAAATTTAGTTTGCTTTCTTTAAAAAAAATAACAATTTTGTATTTGTGTTACAATTAAATGTATGAGGTATGAAATAAGAACCATATTACAGTTTGTCCACCTAGCGTAATTATTACATTAAAAATAAATAAATAAATGAAAAGATGAAAAAAAAAATCATTATATTTCTGTAGCTGCTAACAGCTCCAAATTCTTTGGTGAACTTTATTTGTACACTTTTTTTTATAATTTAAATAAAACCTGCTGTTTGGAACCATCAAAAATAAAGATGGATAAATATTAAAACAATTGTGTATTTACAGATTCACATTATGTGTATGGGTCATTCCGACGAAATTGGTACAAATCACGACTGAAACTCTTTACATAAGATTATCAATTTAAATAATTTCCACCAACTAATCTTATTTTTTTTTATTGAGTTCCCATTTATTTGTGTATAATGAAGTGTAAATAACTAGTACATGACTCATTTATGAAAGGATTTTAAATATTTTTGATCACTTTGTTTAACAGAGTGGACATATAACAGAGTGGACAAATAAGCCTTTAAAAATATCTGTATAATCATAAAGAAAAGTTAGAATCACAAAACAAGCATAAAGTGGAATAAACAGCCTAAAACTGTAAGTCTGTCTGCAATTTCAAGAAAAAATCTATTTTTTTCATCATGAAATCGGCTTTTAACAGAGTGGACATCCAACAGTTCAAATTAACTATCATAAGAAAAGAATTAGGCTCACCCTGTTTCTTGACTACATCATTTAATGTAGCAAGCTAATCACGGCAGTTATACTACCTATATTTTTAAAAAAATATATCAGATTGAATGCAATTGTTTATTTTATTTCCAAAAGGCATATAACAGAGTGGACAATTCGAAACATAGAAAATCTAAGGACATGGATAAATAATAGTGTTTTTTGGGATTTTTTTTTTCAGTTGCGTTATAATCTGCAGAAATGGTGTCAGAAGCATCTTTTGTGCAGTGTCATTTATTTTGTTGTTACATTTCAGTTTAATTTTAAATCACATTTAAAATTCTAGCAATTTGAAGCTGGGACACGTCATTTTCTCCTTCTTCTGACAAAGATAATTTTTTTTGTGTCCTTTCTAAATGGATTATACTTAATCAGTTGATACTTGATGGCACAAAATTAAATGGAGAACCAATAAAAAATACACTTAATGGGTGGTAGTTATTAAAATTGATTTTAAAAAATTCTAAAGTCTCGGACATGATTTGTACCATTTTCGTCGGAATGACCCGTATTTAAAACCATTAGACTTTAAAACTATCGCAATGGTATTTTAAGGTATGCTGCCGTGGGCAGGTAAAGGGCAGTAACTGCAAATTTTTCGATTTTCATTTTTTTGCATTTTTGAAATCTATGTTACATTAGTTTTATGGTACAAGCATCTTTTTTTGGTTTCCGATGAAAAAAAACTGTTTTTTAACCAATGGTAATTAGCAGTAACTGCATTTTTCGTTACTTTGGGCAGGTAAACGGCAGTATCTGCATGTCTGCAGGATGAACATAATATGAATCGCTGTGCAAAACTTGCATCAAGCCGCAAAAACCGTTTTTCTTTGTACCTAAACTGAGCGAAAGTAGTGGTGCCCTAATGGGAGGTCACAGGAGGTCATTGGTTGCACTTGAATATTCCCAAGGGGGTGTTTTATTCCTTTATGGGGTGAATCAGTCTTAATATCAATGCAGACTTAAGTGATATAAATTGGCGTTACCACTTGGCGATATATCGCCAAGCTTTTGGTCGCCAAGTGCTTGTCGCCAACTTGGTGATATATCGCCAAATTGGCGACAAATTTGGCGAAAAAAATTATTTTATGAGTTTGGGTTCAATTTAGCGCTATTGGCGGTATTTTGCGAAAAATCCACTGAATGATGCTAAAATCGACGATATTTAGAAAATGAATCGTCGTAAATCATTTTTTGCATTGTTTCGTGGCACATTACGGGCGTAAATGTTTGAATTGTTATCTTGCTCATTCCAAGCACTATTTTAACACTTAAGGCATCTACTAAGAAAATTACACGTAAAAGGAAGTAGTGTGGGGTCCATAGCAGATTTTTTTCTTTCAAATAAAGTTTCTCTCCACTAGCAGACAATATTTTTCACGATTTCAAAGATACACAAGCCAAACTTAGCAGACGACAAACAAAAATGCAGCAATGAAATGATTTTATTTACATTGTTTTGTTTTCTTTTAATTACACAGTTGCTTTCATACTAACAGACGACAATTTTTGCAGTTTAATCCCTAACTGTTGCATTTTGAATAGTACTATGGAAAAATCGTCAACACAACAAGCATTTCAAGCGCTCTTTTTCTCAAAGTGATTTCTTGTTTTGATGCAAAGTACAAAGCATTAACTGATTTGTAGTAATTTTAAAACATCTGGTGTGAATGCCACACTACTTCCTTTTACGTTTAAATTCCACAATAAATGCCTCAAGTGTTAAAATAGTGCATTAGAGTGAGCAAGATAACAATTCAAACATTACACCCCCAGTTTGTCACGAATCAATGCAAAATAAGGTTTTACAATGATTTATTTTCTAAATAGTGAATTTTTCGCAAAATATGCCCAATAGCGCCAAATTTAATCCAAATTAAAAAAAAAAATCATTTTTTTCGCCAAATTTGTCGCCAACGTGGCGGCAAACACTTGGCGATGTATCGCCAAGTGGTTGCACCAAATCATATCACTCAATCTGCATTGAAATTAACATTGATTTACCCCACAAAGGGTTAAAAGACCCCCTTGGGAACATTCGAATGCAACCACAAGGGGAGGTGCACAACTAGACCACCCTCAGAGCCTACATACCAAACTAGAAGCTTCTACGGCATATAGTTTTTCAGTTATGCGACATACATACAATACGCACATACATACAAACATACATACATACGCACATACATACAAACATACATACATACGCATATACATATGTACATACAGACGTCACGAGAAAACTCGTCGTAATTATCTGGGGCATGGTCGAAAAGGATATTTCGGCTGTTTATATGTTAGTAGGTACATATGCACGTGCTGATAGGTCGAAAAAACTACTCAACATTCATTCGGGGGTGAGCAAAATCAAAATTTAGACCGAATTTTGAGTGAAATTTTCTTTGTGATCACAATAAGTAAAAATGGCTGAAGAATCATCAAGTTTTGCTTCATATTTTGCATAATACAATACAGTTTCATTATATTTTTTAATTATATTTCGCGTTTGTTTATATTTAATCTATATCAAGTGGATACACAGTATTTATGTATATTTTTAAATAAAACATATCATTCACAATGCAATAATATATTTCGTAATAACATATCTACTCCGCATGTTGTCGAATATGTAAATACTGGACATTTAGTAGCATACTGTGCAGTTACTGCCGACTGCCAGTCAATTCCGCATGACAATTAGAGTGAAAAGGGCAGGTAAACGGCAGTATCTGCTTTACCGCTTTCTGTGCTTGCGAAATCAAAATTCAATCGATTTCCCAAAAAATATATCGGTATAAACAAATAGTATCGCCTATGTTCGAAGTTCAATGTTTTATTGATCTTTGTAGGAAATCAAAAACGCGTTTCTTCAAATATCTCGAAAACTCATTTTTGCAGATACTGCCGTTTACCTGCCCACGGCAGTATGGTATTATGGAGGGTTTGATGATAGCTTCTATTTTTTAGCTGACACTTATCACGAGCCTCAACCTTACATTGATTTATCTGAAGCCCTGCATCCAGTAGTCAATGGTACTTTCGTTTTGAAATGCACGGTGAAGGTGGATTTGGGAACTCGATTATTTATGGAATGGAGCTACCCAAACAAAAACGTGAGTACAAAAATCAAATGCCTTCAACTTTACTACTGACGTTTGATCCTTATTTATTTTACTAGTTATTGGCTGATATCGCTAGTTTTATAGTTTTCGTTTTGACAGAAATAATAGAAATTTCTGAAGTAATAAAAACCTACTCACTTGTATTTCAGAACAAAGAAAATCGCATAAATGAAACGAAAGCTCATTCTGAGTGGAAGAAAATACGAAATTTTGAGCACCAGGAAGTGTCTTCGCAGCTGATAGTAAAAGATGCGCGAATTTCTGACAGCGGGACTTATATCTGTTCCGTGACTGATCACTCACAGAAAACTGGGAGAGCTGAAGTCAACATAATTGTTTATGGTATGTTCAAAAAAAACAAATTAATTTTTACATTTAACGTTTCTCGGATCTGATGATGATTACTCTTTTATCTATAATAGAATTACTTCTCTTCATTCTTAAATATACTTGGCTGAAAGTGCAATTGACGTTGAAATATTTTTGGAAGTAAACCCATGAAGTAACAACAATAAGTTTTGCTCAAAACTTATTAAAGTTATTTTTATATTAATAAATTTCAAAGAAATAATTAGTTTAATCAATGCAGTCTAATAAATTGCTGAATTTGAGAAAGTAGACATAACTTTAATTTATTTTTAAATGACAAAACCAAAGGCAAATCCGGTTTGTGAGCGAAAACAGACACCCATATCACTTTTCAGTGATGAAAGTTTGCCGAATTCAAAGCCAAGCCATCGAAATGTACAAAACGAACTTCAAAATGCATTGTTAGACATTCAGAAAGAATCATCTTAGTTAGCCGCCTTGTCGACTTTCCACACTAAACGGCATCCAACTAGGTAGAATAGTAGAGGTTCGCGAAAAATATTAGAGATTTCATCGCGCGCACAATGGCAGCTCCTGATACTGTCGTTTTGGTGGTAGAAAGAGTGAACAAAAACCAAAAACTTTATAGTCCAATTTCTGTAAACAGGAGTTGTATGGCTTAGCCTACTTCTTCAATAAGACGAATATATACAAAATGTGATCCAAAAAGAAGTTCAATTGAAAAAACGAAACCATTACGAAGATTCTCCAAACTCAAGACAAATCGATGTCTTGAGACTCGTTCATTCCTGAAACAAGCGTTGCATTAACTGAAAACTTTATTGTAAAATCCGCCATTTTCTCTTTTTCCTAAAGCACAGCAGCAGCCAGTTCACGTCAACTTCACCACAGACATCGACGTGTCACAGCCTGTGGTCACCAGGGCGGGCCAAGACGTCAAATTCGTGGTCACCTTCAGCGCTTTCCCCAGCATATCCGAAGTCGAGCTGTGGTGGGAGAAAGACGGAGAAAGCCTCCCACCCGACAGCCACTACCACATGAAGACACTGGAGTCTACCACTATACTCGAGATCAAACAGCTCATGCGTGCCGATGCAGCTAGGTATACATTGTGTGGAAAGACGAAAGATACCTTCAACAATATTTCGATTATCTTAGAAGTTAAAGGTAATGTGCGAGGAAACTCATTTACAGCTAATTGTTTCCTCTCTCACTTCGAAGTTCACTATTAAATTGAAGATCAAACAACACTTTCAGAAGTCATAACCTTTTTAAGTGCTTCTAGCACTAGTGCAAAAAGAATTTTCTAGTGGGTGGTAGAAGGTTTGATCCTAAGAAGCCAGAATTCTATCCTAGAGGCCTGTTTCGAGATCAGTTAAATTAGTTAGGGAATAGCAGTATTAAAATTTGAATAATATACTAGGATTGGCAATATGACTGAAAATCAACAGTTCTAGGAACGAGGTTTAACATCTAAAACAACCCCATCATTACGTCCTAAATTTATAGTATTGATTTCTTCTAAACATCAGTTAGTGACTTAGTGCCCTCTTCCTTCAGGTACAGGACACTAGTCCCGAAAACAAAATTAGCCATGAGATGAGTTTGAAGTTTTCTTTTGTGATGATTTGTATCACTGAATTGTTATCCATGAGCTTATAAAATTTAAATTTATTCACCAAAATATTAGTGCTTTATACTTATGAATGGAGAATAAAATTTTGAATAAGTTGGTGCTTAAATCTCGATTAAAAAAAATGGATTTTGTGCCCTTAACCTCTCAGTGGCAGTTTAATTTTCAATACCTCAATAATATATTATGCAAATTGGATATTGGGAATATTTATATAACTTTTTGTTCCGATAAAAGGGAACTACTAAACCTTAGTGAAAGGGAATTTCTGTATACAGTATGGATCTGCGGGCAGTGTTTACTCTCTATTTTAAGAAGATATATTGATGCCATTATAGTGGTATAGGTTGATTTCTTTTTTTTTTTAAACTTACAGATAAACCCATAGTATCAGTAAAGAATGCTGAATTAGTGTACTTGGTTGAACAAGAATATAGTCTGGAATGCTACGTCGATAGCTATCCCAATCCCATGGTGTGGTGGCGGTGGAAACCGTGCAGACAGAACCACCAATGCGATGCCGGTGGGCAATACGGCTGGACCGACGTAGACCCAAGTGGGACTGTCCCGAATAAAGACAATGTGACACTGACGGTTTCTGACGCGAAAAACAGTCAAATCATTTCCACACTGCATGTCACGGCCAATCAATTAGGACACTACATGTGCGTTGCAAGCAATGAAATCGGAAAAGATGATGCACTCGTTCCATTCGTAGTAACAGGTATGTAAAGTTTAATGAACTATGAAAATTTAGTTTAATTTTCACATGCGTGAAAGGATTTTTTCCCCTTTAATGAAAAGAATAAATGGAAAAAATGCCCATAAAAATAGCCCACTTCAGTATTTTTGACTGTCATTAAACTTTAAGAATCAATTTTTTGATCCCTACTATTCAATCTTCAATGCTGCTTCTAGCACTAGGGAACCATTCCACTTAAAAAGGGAATGATGAGTTGAGTATGGGTACTTTCTAAAGTTTTCAATTCAACTCTTGCACTTGCAATCATTTCGACCTTTTCAACCTTACTTTGTGTTTCAAGATTGTATCCTTCCTCTTCGTTTGATACGATTCAATAAGCAGCTATTTATTCTTCCCCTTATTGTTATCCGGACTATTACCCCTAGTTCGGTAAGATCAGAGAAGACCTGACGCATGCGCAAATACGCTGAAGGTTTTACCTAAGACTATCAGACAGTGTACACCATTTTCTAAATTCTAAACAAACAAAGATGCTGCACGAAGAAAACTTGTCCATGACAATAAAACTTGTTCCTGAATCCCGATTTCTCTTGTTTTCTACCTGTTTTTAAGTAGATTTGTCTGAAAATGAATGCCGATGACCGTGAAGTGGACTAACGTACATAGAATGAATATGTAACATATACGGGGACAAGTTTATCCAGATGCATTTGCTACACAAAGGTCCTTAGATAACGTGACTCATTAAATTTGCTCATAACTATGTTACATTTTTTAGACATTTTACTGTCCGTGTGTATTATGGACAGCATATGGAAAATGATACTTTACCCAATATCCTTTTTCTTTACTTAATTAAAAATTAAAATATGTCGATTTCTTTATCAAATGATTTTCATTTTGATTGGTAGTTCTACAATAATTCACTTTAAGGCAGCTTTCGAAGTAGTGAAAGCTCTGTTATGCAACATAGCGCAGACACAGAATATGTTTTGAATAACATAAATTTACTATGAAATAGACTATATGACAGTGATATTTAACTTATTTGTATTAAAACATTGTATGTGTAAAGTATTGTTTCAAATAATTTGAAATAGAGCTATTGTTCCCAACGAATGTAAATCTTTTCTCTTTTTCCGTGTTCACAGACGCTAAAGATGGCTTCGAAGTCACTACATCGAAGAGGAAACCAGTTGATGGAGATTTTGTTAAACTGATGTGTAGAGTGAACTCTTTCAATTTCAGTCAAGTAGAGTGGATATGGCGACCTATGAACTCTGAAGTGGGAATACTCTCTTTAGAAAATATGACAGGTAAATAAAACTGAATCATTCAGTTGAATTCAAGAGATCGCATCTTACATAAGAAACTGCTTTATCATTCATTTTTTAACCCCTGGCGGAAAAGGAATGGTAATTATAAATTTGACGTGTCTGTGTGTGCGTATCTGTCTGTGGCATCATAGTTCTTCAACGGGTTAACAATTTTTGATAATTCTTGATTTGTTCGAAAGATGACTTGATGGAGAGTGTTCTGATCTGAAACATCTTTGTAGGGCGTCCATTGACGGAGATATTAAGCAAAAACCACAAAAAATAGCATTTTTTTGCATTTTGGTTGCATTTAAAATATTAGTACCAATCTAAAGAATAACTGTTTTCCGTATGGTGGGATTTGTTTAGTACTTCTAAGTTATGTAGAACTAGAATTATAACCCTTTATGCATGCGTTTTACTTTTCGTTTTTCCAGATAAGCTAATGGTATATTTTTTTTTCGCAGGTCTGTCAATTTTGGACAACAGCTCGGTGTATTCGCATGCATCAAGCATCATCTTCCAGCCAATTAATTTAAATATGAGTGGAGAATACGAGTGTATTGGATCAAGTTATGTGACCAATATGACGCTATCAAAGTACATCACCATTGATGTCGATGGTAAGGATAATATTTCAAAAAAGATTTTATAACAGAAAAACAGGAATCACTTTCCTACATCGTAATCCTTGTCAGTTTCTTCTTCCTTTCATACAATTTAGAGTCGGTGTAATCGATACTTATATTTTATTTATTTTTATTCTTTGTTTTTCATAAAATCAACCACATAATTCGTAATTAAAAAATAAATTAATCAAACAAAAATTCGCAAACTGCTTCAATCCTTACTATATTGCTATTAGTTTCTTCAAATATAATGTAGACTTCGTTACGCTCATTAGTCATCAGACAATATTTACAACGCACAACATAAGAAAATTAATTACTATACTTCTGTAGTCTTGGAAATATCCATTATCAAGTTTTAATGAAAACATCTGAAAATATAAGAAGCATAATAGCAACCAATTTTGTTTCATCTAAGAATGATACAATTTTGTTGCAAATTTCACAATACATATTCAGTTTGATATAATTTGACACAATATTTAGAGAAGAAAATTTTCTTTTTACTTCCTTTTACGCAGTAAAGGAAGTATTGTGGTCGCGAAAAATTTTTTCCTCAAATTTGGGTCAAAATTTTGATTTTGCTCACCCCTGAATGAATGTTGAGTCGTTTTTCGACCTGTCAGCACGTGCATATGTACCTACCAACATATAAACAGCCGAAAAATCATTTTCGACCACCCCCGAGTTAGTTACGACGAGTTTTCTCGTGACGTCTGTATGTACGTATGTATGTGCATATGTATGTGTGTCGCATAACTCAAAAACTATATGCCGTAGGAACTTCTAGTTTCTTCCTTTATTTATTTATTTATTTATTTATTTTAAATATAGCTTTTACTTTTTTTTCGAATTAGTAGGTTATTTTTAAAATTGTGGATTCTCCCTCCTTCCTAGCAGACATTTTTCTCAAATTTTATTAATTAGTCAACATAATAAGAAATAAAATAAATACTACTTAAAAATTTAAAACGTTTTCGAGAGATGCTTAAAATATGCTTGACCTTAAATTACATTGTTAAAAAAAATATTTCATTGAATATATTTCAGAAATTCAACGCCCGACTTTAAATAAGACTAACATGTTGGGGACCCCAATCCAGACTTCTTCAGGAGCTTTGCAAGAGTTCTTCTGTTACGTCAGCGGAGTTCCGTTCCCAGAGGTGATTTGGAAAAAAGATGGAAAGCACCTGGACGTCAACAACATGTCCGGGGTGGAACTGATAGAACGTGACCAAAAACTCAGGATTCGAAGAACTTTAGATAGAGATGCTGGAATTTACGAGTGTGATGTTTCAAACAGGGGAGGACGCATCAAAGCAAATGCAACCCTGCTTATAATAGGTAAAGCTCAGTAAATGAGTTTCTTTCCACTAATAGTGTTTATTTTTCACGAATCATGCTGCACAATAACCAACTGTAACCTTTCTGGATTTCTCGGGTTTTCACCAGCTTCCTATGAAAAACAAGAATTACACACGAAAAGTTCCCTGAATTGCAACAAATTGCACGAATGTAGGCTTCTCAATGCTGCGAAAAATATTTTAACTGCCAGTGTGAAGATATGCTCGTCTTCTTTATCAGGTATTTCGCCTTCAGCACGGTTACGACACTTCCAGAGACCTCAACCGAGAGTAAATGAAATCTCTGGAAGCTGCAGCTTTGCAAAAATTGTAGGCAAACTACCTGTTTGGTTTTTCCTAGCAATTCTGCCTTATCTTCGGCGATACTTGCTCAAAGGCTCTGGGAGTTTTCCTGGTAAATCCGGAAGGTGCCAAGTTATTATTATAAACATAGCTAAATTTTCTTGGAAACTTCCTGATTTATCCAAGAAACATCTTCCTGATTTATCCCAGAAACGTGACTGGCTTTTATTGAAAATGTTTCTGAATTCCTCAGAAAGAGTCCGGGTTTATTTTCTGGAAGATTATTACTGACTTTTAACACCCCGCCCCCCCCTCGAGATGTTTCTTCCAGAAATTAGGAGCACTAGCTATCCATTCTTTCCCAGGAACGTTCTTTATTTTTTTAGTGCATAATTATTTTTGTGTATACATGTTAGTTATGTAATAATCTACAAGTTGAAATATATTTCTTTCCAGATAAAAAGTTAGGGCCAAACAGCTTAACTGGAGGCGAAATTGTCATTGTGGTTGTTTTTGGCATCGTAGGAGTTATTCTTATCGTAGTCGTTTCATGCCTAATTCAAAGGATTTTGAAAGAAAAGGTAAGGATTTCCATGAAATTTCTTAAATCATTTTGTTATAATATTTTTTCGTTGTTTGAATTCTATGTGCTTTTATAAGAAATAAGGAGGAGATCTTACTTGTATAAGAACAAAAAGATTTTTTTTTCGCGCAGTGCAACGTTTTTTTTTTTTTTTTTTAATAATGTAATTTAAAATATGCTATCCAAAGAAGAAACTAAAAAAAAAAAAAAAAACAGAACTCACAAAAAGCGAAGAAAAGAAATTAAACGTGCAGTTACCTATATATTAGTTTTTGGGTAATAATTTTGCATGCTTGCATTTTCTAATGCTAAAAGTGTTGCTCAATCATGCAATACGTAAAATCGAGTTGCTTACATTTTTAGTAATCAGAAGAAATTGAGAAAAAAGCTAAAACCGAAGAATAATATAGTAAGGGTACTGTCTTCTTTGACCTCCTAAGAATCGATTTGGTTTGGATGATTTCGACTAATTTAAATTCCTATGCAATTTTGCACCTTAAGAGCCAGTAATTAAAAAGATTTACTTCGATTTAATCAACAATGGCTTCTTTAATTTACATTTTGACTCAGTGACTGAATTGGAAATTTGATATTTCAGAAGCAGAAGAAAGAACTGGATTTTATCACTCATAACGTGTTTGAACGGGGATATATTGACATTTTCAATCCAAGTTTACCGTTGGAAGACCAGATTGATCTACTACCTTACAAGCATCACTGGGAGTTTCCAAGGGAAAGATTGAAATTAGGTGAGAAACACAATAGATTTTTCATAAACTATCCAAAATTGCACTTTGAAATACCATTTGCTATACAAGTGAGTCAATAACTCTCGTAGAAATTGATTTGTGAATTTTGGGAAAGTTTCTGTTAAAAATATTCTAGTAGAAAGTTTTTAAAGATGTATATTTCTCGCTTTTCTTGTGCAGGTAAAACTCTTGGACAAGGGGCTTTTGGTCGGGTTGTTAAAGCTGAAGCCATTGGCCTGATGGAAGGAGAAGCCTCAACTACAGTTGCAGTTAAGATGCTCAAAGGTTTGAAATTTGGCATTAGTATTCTTTAAAAGATGAAGTCGAACAATTACATTCAAGGGAATTCGTATTTCGTCCGTTTAAACTTTAATAACATTGTTACTCTTTATAAAAAAGAAAGAAAAAACATATTAGCTATTAAATGCTGTAGGGGAGAGCGGGGCTAAAAGTTCCGCGGGTAAGTTGTTCCCTTTGAAATAGCGCAGCTAAGAAAAAAAAAAAAATGTATTTTGTCAATACGTCGTGAAATAGAATGTTATAGCGCACAAATGGCAGCTATTTTAGCCAGCCCAGTGGCGTTCGGTATATTAAAAGCCGAGCACGTGCATTACTGATCTACGAAAGTAAATATTTTTGTTCTTGGTGTTTTTGGTCTTTTGACCAAAATTTAATAGTTAGTGTTAAGTTTTTTGGTCTTTTTCTATGAAGATAGATTGTGCACCCTAATACCATACGCTGAAACCATTTACGTTTCGTTACCTAACCTATAATTTGATGTTTTAAATACATGTGCTTTTGGGGCTAGTTGTTCCCTTTTTTGGGGGCAAGTTGTTCCGCCAAACAACTTGCCCCAGAAAATTTAGCAAGTATCCCGAAGGAATCGCTTGCCCTATTCATCTGTACCAGTGATGCAGTAAATAAGTACACATATAAATAAATATTATATGTTACTGTGAAAGACCGAAAGTGAGATGGTACACTTTCACCAAAAATAAATCCTGAAATATTCAGTCTATCCGATAGATATATATTAGATATAAAATTTTCGAATAGCAAACTATGTAAGACATCGAAATATATTTCATACTTTAATATAAAAATCATATTTTTGGAGGATCTTATTTCAAATTTTAGCTTAATCCCTGTTATAACTGAAGACTGAACCAATTATTTTAGCTTATTAGCTGTTGAAGCTGTTAATTATTATATGTAATTTTTACATGTTGCACTGTCCTTACTGTATTTTACCATATGAATGTTTTTCAGTTTACTATTTACTAGATACGTTGCCCGGCTTTGCACGGTCTACCTTGAGAATAAAACTTTTGCCAAGCGACGCGCGTCTAAAAGTCCCGATCAGATTATTTAAAGTCGATATTTTGCCGGCATCCAGCACAAAAAATCTGTTATGGACCCTACACTACTTCCTTTTTCTTAGCAGACGCCTTCAGTGTTAAAATAGCGCAACAAATAAAACATTTACATCCCTAGGTTGCCATGAAACAATGCAAAAAAAAGTTTTACAATGATTATTTTTTTACATATGGCCGATTTTAACATCATTCAACAGATTATTTTCTCAAAATATCGCCAACAGCGCCAAATTGTACCGGAATTCAAGAAATCATTTTTCCTCGCCAACATGGCGATATGTCGCCAAGTTGCCGTCAAACACTTGGCGACCAAAAGCTTGGCGATATATCGCCTAGTGATCGCGCCAATTCATATCACTTGTGTCTACAAATTAAAACTGATTTACTCCCCCCCCCAAAAAAGGGGTAAACCCCCTGGGAACATTCAAATGCAACCACAAGGGGAGGTGCACAAATGGACCTCCCTCCGAGCCTACATATCAAAGTAGAAACTTCTACGTCATACAGCTTTTAAGTTACGTGACATACTTACGCACATACGTACATGCGTACATACAGACGTCACGAGAAAAATTGTCGTAATTAACTCGAGGGTGGTCGATATATATAATATCTATAATAACTTCCTTTGCTACGTAAGAGGAAGTAAAAAAGTCGTAGTAAGTACGAGAAAACAGCTGATTATTTAAACGATATTTTTGTAGCCCTTAAATAAAGTTATACTATAATATAACCTATTATACTATAATATACTATAATATAAGTTATATAAAATATAAACCATTGTTTTTTTTCCCAAATTATGTTTTTAATGAGTTATTCTTATCGCAGAGTGGTTAAATTCGAAATCAGCATCGTTATTCAGCATCGTTCGTCTTGTTAATCTCGGAACAATTTGCCCCACCCACGGAACAACTTGCCCCAAGGCGGGGTTTGTTGTTCCTTTTCGGCTTTACTTGTTATGAAATTAATTATTCAAAAATCTTACGAAATACAACTCAAAAAACAGTCTGTATATCAAAGGGACATATAATACTAGGTTTTAACCTCGGAATATTTATTCTAGAACCAAGTTTTCAAAACGAATTTTGAGCATGATTAAAAAACGGAACTTTTAGCCCCGCTCTCCCCTATCCATGTTTTTTTCTGTTTTGGACGACTTAAAGTCTAGTTAATGAATTTTGTTTAAACAAACTTGCATTCGCAAATTATTTAATTTAAGTACTGTTTCAATTTTTAGCCTACTTTCCCGTTAAAAATAAAAGAAAGACGAAAAAAGTATAAAAAGTAGCTTAATGCATCTAAAAAATATCGCCAAGTCCAAAAAAAATCGCCAAGTTAAAAAAAATATCGCCAAGTCAAAAAAATATCGCCAAGTAAAAAAATAAAGAGGTAAAATGAATATCGAAAAATTAAAAATTTGAAAGTAGGGTATTGAGATGGGGAATTTGTGTGTCGGTCTGTCGGTCGGTCGGTCGGTCGGTCGGTCGGTCTGTCGGTCTGTCTGTCCCCCCCTAATAACTTTTGAATGAACATTCCGATTTGGACAAACTTTTTTTTGTTGGAAAGATCTCGGCGAGTACAGCTCATTCCTATATTTAATTTTTTGATTTGAACAATTTTTGGTTCAACTTTGAGCCGTTCAAATAACCGGTCCCGCGATACTAACTTTTGAATGAACAGTCCGATTTGAACAAACTTTTTTTTGTTCGAAAGATCTTTTCAAGGATACTTCATTCCCGTACCTACATTTTTGATTTGAACAATTTTTTCGTTCAACATTGAACCGTTCAAACAAGCTCTCACCCCTAATAACTTTTGAGTGAACAATCCGATTTAAACAAACTTTTTTTTGTTCGAAAGATATCGGCAAGGATACTTCATTACCGTATTTAAATTTTCAATTTGAACATTTTTTCGTTCAACATTGAACCGTTCAAGCAACCTTTCTCCACCTAATAACTTTTAAGTGAACCGTCTGAATTGAATAAACTTTTTTTGTTCGAAAGATCTCGGAGAGAGTCGTTCCCATATTTCACTTTTCAATTTGAACCATTTTTCGTTCAATGATGAACCGTTCAGAAAAATTTTTAACATGAGCGCCTACTGGGAAATTTAAATTGAATGTTGATTCTAAACTTAAAGGCGGATTTCCTTCAAACTAACTTTGTAAGAAAACAGTTTTGATAAAAAATGTATGTTAAGTACTTTTCTGAAAAATCTTCTGTGAGGACTCTGATTCCGACTCCGACTCCGCAAACATGGCGGAAATGCAGGCTCAGAAAAAAATGACTGACTGGGCAGACGATTTTTTGTTTATTGATTCATTTTTTTGTTAAATTTATTATTATTATTTTTATTTATTTATTTTTTTTTGGCAGACGATATTTTTTTTGATTACAAAAATTGTTCATTCACGAGAGCATTTTATTCTTTACTTATATTTAACAACTGGCAACGGATTAAAAATAAAATTCGAGACATTTTATTAACGAACGAGGTTTTTTTTCTTTCTTCGATAAAGTGTGTTTTGATGTTCTTTGTACTTTTATTTTATTTTTTATTTTTTTTTTCATTTGAAAACGATTGTGAAATTTTTCTACGGAAGAACTATAGCAGTTACATTCTTTAAAAGGTGCGACAAAACTTTATTTACTCGTTTATTTACTTTTTACGTGTCCTGATCATCTGATGAGAGGGGTATATTTTGCTTTTAGAAATCAGCTTTAAGTGTTATAAAGGTATGTTTGACATAATTTTCAGTTTCAGATATTCAAGAGAATATTGATTAGATGCGAGAATGCTGATGTCGATGTACGGGAAAGTAGGCTCGTTTAGTTCTTGACAGAACTTCTTGTTTTACTTTAAAATGCACTAGAGTCATTCCATGCCAAGTGTCCGAGCCCCCCCCCCCCTCTCTCCGATGTTGATGATTTTTTGGGATATACTTATAAGACTTGCATGAAGCCATACCAAATTATAGCTCCATAAATCCTATGGTTCAGTCGATTGAAAATTGTTTTGTAAAGCCCCCTTGTTTCGTGTCGTGACTCAAACGGCAAAATCGTAAAGTTTGTACTTTCATTAATCGCAACCTAAGATGATTATAAGGCTCAAATTTGGTGATTCTGATCACTGTTCAAGGTAGAATAGCCTACTTGTGTAACAAAAGCTCAATGCAGAGTAGATTTTTTACAATTTTCTCCCAAAGTTGTTTAAAAATCGCTTTTTTTAAGACTTTCGACCAACTCTCATCAGTTTTTAACGATCTATCTAGTGCCAATTAAAGCAGCACTCATTATCACAAAACTAATTAGAATTGCTATCCTTTGCCATATGACAATGATGTTACAAATCAAATTCTGCCACAGTAAGAGTTAGTTAAATTACAATTGCTAGTATTTTCTTTCACTTTTACTGCGTATGCTCTAAGAAAAATTACCTGTGGAGCTTCATTACTGTTCAGGGTGATATTTCTTATTTTATCTGCACATTACTAGTTAGTGAAAGTTGTGAACTTACATGTCAGTATGTAAACTGTCATTTTAAAACATATATTTACACACTTTACTTCCTTTATTTTGAAAGTATATCTAAACATGTTACTTTCTTTTAAAAAATATTGGTTCTGTATTTTTTATGAAAAATATAATTTGTTAATGAGTGTTTTTAATACAGAAAAGAATTCCTCGTATTGCTACTTTTTTCTTGGAAATATTTGAAAGTTTCTAATATAAAGAATTTTTTCCCGAGTAATCCTCTTAAACATTTTAATCTGACTGCTGAAGGGAAAAAACGACATCTCCAATCTTGACGAGATTTTTAAAGAAGCTTGGTAGTGCTGAGTCATTGGGATTTCAACTTGTGGGATTACTGAACTTAATAAAAATTTAAATACGATTTAACTTCAAGAAGAAACTATTTTCTGGAAATCTTTAACTCAAAATTTATATTCATGTGAAAATGAATAAAAAATGCAATAAACTCAGCAGAAACAAGTAATGAATACTTTCTTGTGCCCAGAAACATATTTTCTTGATAAATGTCTAGTATTTGCTACACTTTCGACTGCTTAATGGTTCTAATTTTATTGTTTAACATAAGCCAACTTCAAAGCAGCTCAAATGTGGTTTTTTTTTTCACATTAAATAAGTCGAACATACGGGCATTTAAAATTTAACCAGTTCATTTAATTTCAATTTTTGTTATGTTATCTCACAAATAACACAAAAAGCAATTTTTCCTCGAAAAGACAGTGTATTACAGTTTGCCTTTTTAATTTGTTGCCTTAAAGAGGCACTTAAAATAGATTCAATGATGATATTTTTAAAATTTGCTCCCAATTTTATTGTACTCGAGTATACGAATTTTGGCTTCAGTTCATTCATCCGAAAAAAATATTATTTACCTATAAACTTTTTTTAATACCGAGTGAGATTTCATTAAAACAAAATTTTGTAATTTTTAGCCACAGACGCAACAAGAAAGGCATTAAGAGTTTGACGTGTCTGCGTATCAGTGCATCTGCCTGTGGCACTCTAACCCCCTAAACAGAAGACTTTTTTGATTTTTTTCTTTTAGAAATTCGAACGGAAAGTTAATGGAGAGTGTTTTTATTAGGTACGACTTCCAATGATACAAAGATATTAATTAAAAACCTTTGGTTTTTAGCAATCTTTTAAAGTAGAAGAAAAATATTTGAAAATTTAAAACAACGGTACAAAAAAAAAAAAAAAAAAAAAAAAAGAAAAAAAAGAACATAAAAAATCTGCTTTCAATCGAATGTATTTGAAACTTCTATGTTATATAGAATTCAATCACAGCATTTTTTTTTTTTATCAAATGCAACTAAGCTATAACACGATTTGAATTGAATGTCATTGTTGGCCGACAAGGAAGAAAAACTCAGCGATTTAAAATGTTTATATGTTGCCAGTTTCTATTAGTTAACAATTAAAGTACTTATAATTGATTTTAGCATAAAAGTTTTCAATTTTCTCTCTTTATTCTGCTTTTGCGATTAGAAAATTTTACTAATAAGGATTATCTTTCATTTTCCGTGTTTACCATATCTTCTCGAAAACAATTTATTATATTTAGATTGAAAATGCTTGATGACGAGAGAAGTTCATTTAAATATAAGATTAGCATTCAGAATCAGAGGTTGTTTAAATTTTTAATTTAATCTTAGTACCTTATTTTTATTTTAATTCATTTGTGAAAAATTTGATTATGGCAGCACCCTAGTGTATGCCATTGAAATAAATGTGTATCTGAACGTTTAGCACATAATGCATTTTTCAATGAGCATTACATTGCTGCATTATAACACTTCCTGAGCAATTTGCTCCATTTCTGTAAATAGTACTTGAAAAAATAGAAACTAAAATTTCAGCTGAAAGCGTGCCATGTAAAGGACGAATTTACGATCACATCATAACGATGCAAATGATACCCTCTTATGGGATATAAATATTCACAGTGCCGGCCATTTCTTCTCACCAAACGATATTTAGAGCTGAGACAAGACTGAATGGGCCAATGTTGCATTTCCATAACGCCTGCAGGATGAGTGGCTGTAAAGTCAGGTTTATTACTTTACCTATCGAGGAGAGAATAATGCAAAAACTAGATAAAATGTTGCCATGAAAATGCATAGAATATGTAATGCGAAAAAGAGTGAATTCAGTGCGGCAGGATGTGATTTTTTATGGCCGTGTAGTTTTAATGAACTAATATTTACCGGAGAGGAAATAAATAGTTTGGAGTCTCGTAGCTTGTTGAATAAAGAATGTTGCGGAAAATTAGAAAGAAAACGAAAACATGAAAATGTATTGTGGGACATAAAAAATGAAGTTTTTCTTATGATAAGCGGAAACCAATTCGCCCAATACTAACTACTATGTATTACGGAAATCAATGCACACATGCACTAACATACAAACACACACACACACACACACACATATATATATATATATATATATATATATATATATATATATATATATATATATATATATATATATATATATATATATATATATATATATATATATATATATATATATATATATACATTAATATATTAATATTAATTGAAAAATTGAAAACCAAGACAGAAAATGTATCACAGCATCACCACATAGGGAGAAGGCGCCCGTGGGAGTTCTATGAAGCTGGTAGCAAAAAACTTTTATTTGAAGTATAAAACTTTGCTAAAACTTGTTGAAAAAACTGATTTAAAAAGTATTATTCTCAAAACATCCTGGGGTCTTCGACAGGGAGACTCTCATATGGTAGGGAAAAGTTAAGTGAGATCTTTCTAGACAATTGCAGGCGAAAAGCCTAAAAAGCTACAATATTTGGCCCATCGACATCTCACAAGCAAGCACAAGGATAATGGAAATCAATAGCACTCAAGCAAAAGCATGAAATACTGAATACAAATCAAGAAAGTACAAGAAAGAAAGCAATAACCAACCCATGTAAAATTGAACGACAAGGACATATATAAGCATTCAAATACTAGAGCATTTAACTAATATAAGAAAATCTACATGCCTATGACTTCTTCATCGTACTACCGATGAGACTGATAGCGAGATTTACGGGGTAATGATTTTTAGTTAAAGTCGCAGTTAATTGTTTTATTGCTGTGTCCAGATTTTATTTATTTTTGCTTTTTTTTTTTTTGTATTTTAAAACTTGTGAAATGATAATGTTCTTGAGAACCTTTTTACTAGGGCAACTATGAAAATGGATAAGTGAAGTTGAAATGTTTGACTTTGAAGTTGACGTCTAGACGTTTGTCATGCAGTGCATAATTAATACATTTATCATGTAATTTAATATAAATGTCCAGAAAAGAAGCAGTGTTGTCATTATTTGTTTGTTTAAGCAAAAGCTCTTTTGGATAACTATCCTTATAGAGGATTATGAAAATTGCTGTTGCTAAAAATTATAATGTCGTCAATATACCTGAAGGCTTCAAGATTATTGTCAATCAGAAAATTCGAATCCAAAAGAAGTAGTAAACTATTTACAAAAGCACTGAAAAAGGACGTTCTCATCAGAATATCATTTATTTGTTTATAAAAATTTAGAGCCATGAAAGACAGGTTTTTAAAATGCAGAACTAACCACATTTATCCAGTACCTTTTGTTAGAACTAATACAATCTTTATAACGATACTTGCCAAAAGATAACGATACTTGCCATAACAAAACAAGAAAACATTTCTCCATTTTCTCACTCTCGTTGTAGGATTGAAAGATACCAATTACAACTTTTCCGGTAAGACCGATTCGAAAATTTATAAAAAGAAAGAGAGAAAATTGCACTTTTCCGACCAATCATCTATTCAGTCTCCTTTGTCCATAATAATTTCGAGGACTTTTTCTCGTCCTTTTTTAGAAAAGTGCTTTTCTTATCTTTTATCGTAAGTAGTTTAGAAACATAATGCATGTCATTAAATTATACATTTTTCTAGCCATGAAACAAAAAGCAAATAAAATAAAATTTTATATAATCACGTATAAACAAAATTTTAATGAACTGGAGACTTGAAAAAAAAGTTGAAAGACTAGATTTGTTACGTTACAATGAATTTTTATGCAAACAGAACTTCAAGCACGTGAATGTGATTGTTAATGTTGTCGAATTGAAAATTCAAATCTAAAAGAAACCTCGATCATATAGGGTTTAATGATTTCGAAAGCATCGTTTATCTGTTTACGTTTCTTTGTGTTTTTTTCAATTATAAATAGTTGCTGCACGAAATACAATATTAATGAATTTGTTTTCGTTTCGGTGGAAATAGCATTAAAATTGTATTTTAAAGTTCTAGGTGCTAATTAAGTTGAACACTCACTTTTTTTCTGGAAATAGCAAATAGTCTGTTGGACGAAGGCACAAAAGATGCTTAGAAACATGGTTTCATTTGCCAACTTCGAGGACTACAAAATGTGATGTTTTTCTGAATCATTAGAGTCTACAGATGAAAAAAACACAATGTTCCCAAAAAAGTACTGTCTCATTAATTTTTTACAAACCATTAAAAATACATGACAAAATAGGCGAAAATGAAATTCTAGAGTTAATAACTACGTTAAATATCATAAAAATGTGTCTGTCTCTATCTATATATTTATATGTACATATAGATGGATAGATAGATACTGTTTGATATTCCATTCGGCGACCTTCCTCGAATTTGCGCATGCGTCAGGTCTCAATTGATTTTATGAGACTAGGGGTGATTGTGATAAGAGAGATAAGGAATGGGAAGGGATTTTTCTTCGTTTTGCTTTGTTTTTCGTTGGATTCGTTTAATTGAGGTGTTGATCGATTCTTGTCAATCCTCATGATATTTTTTTTTTTAAATTTCTCTTCCTTATCAGGTCTATGAAAATAAAATGATATCGGACAAAGTAGAATTGCTGCCATCGTGCATTTTCGTAATCAAGCTGCCTGTCTTTTAAAAATAGAACCGTTCAACGGTGCTAGGCGCGGGTTTCGAGGTCTGACAGTAGATAGATAGATATTTATAAAAAAAATGTTAACAAAAATAAGTAAACAATTTTTCAATTAAAATATAAATTTGAAAAAAGAAAATAAATACCTTTGTGTGATGAAAAAAAGCATATGAAAAAACATATTAAACGCAAATGAGCATGAAAACGGCATACACGTGCTTCGGCGAAGCAAGGAACACCCTTTTCAATGCTAAAAATGTGAGTTTATGGATAAAATTCTTCGTCAAATTTATCAAATATTAATTCCAACTGAATTATCATGATCAGAAAAATCATTTATGCACATCTGCTGACACAAGAGCTTCATTTATTGAATATTTTTGCACCTTCATGTACATTTTTTTGAAGAAGGAGTTTTCTGGTATGCATTGAAGATGTGTTTTGCAAGTTATCTTAGTGCAGTATAGAAATAGTGTTTCACTATTTCAATGATGTCAGTATTTATAATGTGTACTCAATGAATTATTTACCTTTGATTTCTTTTTTCTGATTTCTGCAGGTTAAAAATCTTTGTTCCTCGAACTCTCCCCCCCCCCTTTTTTTTTGTTCTTCCAGCAAATTACGAGAAAGAGATGCCCCTTTAACGGGGTTTAACTTTCTGCAGAGCTCACTGGAGCTGAGTTCCTGCACTTCATTTCAATTGTAGCTGAATTTTTGTATTTTAGTCTTTTTACGTTCAAAAATAGGTTCTGAAGAATAGGTTCTGGTTTCGTCCACCCTCGATTCTTATCCACCCCCCCCCCTTTTTTTTAAATTTCGATTACCTGCTTGCTCTATAACCAGGTCTTTCTTTATGCTACAAACATTCATAGTTTATATATCAGCCACAAATTTACCAACACTTATTCACTGTGAGCATACGCATGTATCACACGCAAATTTAGTATTTCATGTAAATAAATGGGTAAATACCGAGCGTAGTTGATATGATCAGAAAAGACCCAATGCGTTATTTTTCCAACCAACCAGTAAGGTGTATTATAATATTAACTAGCCGGGTACCCAGCCCTGCCTGGGTTTCTGCCGGGTAATGTGTTTCAGTGAAACTCATTCATAATTTTTTCAGCATTAAAGGGATATAAATGGTTACTTCTGTAAACAATGGCTATTTTTTTCTGTCTGGATAAACTAAAAAACAACTGTATTAGACACCCTAAATACAAATGCAAGCTACAAATAATGTTTAGGTAAATAGGAAATGTTATAAGCTTAGTGTATCAAAATAAATATATATTTACAGTATCAATCGCTCTGGATGTCAACCATTTCCAAATATTGCATGTTAAATTAGTCCCATTATTTAACTTTCTATCCTTGTGACTTCAATGGTGAAAACTCAGTTGGTGAAAACGTCTTATGTACCTAATTTAGAAAAAAATTTGATACTAAACACTTTCTATTTTCTAACTGTTGCCACAATTAATTCATTTTTTAACTAACCCCATTAGCAATTATTGGCACCGATGAATATAAAATCCTCAGAAAGCAATAAATTTCATACCTACTCCAGAGAAGCCTTGGTTCAAAATTTTCATTGTAATTATTATACATATTGTTGATGCGAGGCAACAGTTTTTTAGAAAGAAATTATAGCCTATCCTGATTCCTGTTAGTGTAGCTATCTACAGTGAAAAAAAGATTAAAATCGGTCCAGTAGTTTTGAAGATTATCCCGGACATACATGCAAAAGTAATCATTTATGATATAGAAATAAAACTGCATGCCAAGTTATAAAACAGTCATACAAAATTAACTTTTAAAATATCGTATGTTAAAAAAATGCAGCAATGAAAAGAAACATAGGTTTAACACGAAAACAAGAAGCTTCCATCCGCGTAGGCTACGGTAGTGCAATTAACGAAACAACGAGATTAAGAGCAAGCGGAAATGCGGATTGATACATATTTCGATTTTCTTTGATATTAAATCACAAAAGATATGAAGTAAGTACATTATAACTTATTAATATATTTTGCAACATGAAATCGTACGAAAAAGAAAAATTACGGTAGAAAAACTGTTCATTGAAGTTTTAATTTACAAATATTTTTTGCAATAGCGCCACCAAGGACAATTTTTGTTGCGAATGATCTAACAGCTTAAGGAATATAGTCCCTATTTCAGTTACTAATTAAAACTTAATGAGACAAGCTCTGCTTGGGAACATTGGATTTTTAGATTGAGTACATCACTACTAATAGATTTCAAGCAAGTTCCCGTAGTCCCTAGGATTGGTAAACGAACTTGAACGATATCGGTGCTTGGCCCACAGAGTAAAATTAGATGATCTCAAAAAAATGTATCTTACTTTCCCGTCTGCTAAAATTATTTTTAAGTAATGTTAGGAAAATGTGTCTCTCTCGCACGGAAAAATCCAATTCTTATTTATAACCAAAACGAAGCAACCAATGCAAGCAAAATGTGGGCAGATCGGGTTGTACCATCTAAAAACTGCTTTTCACTCTTGTTATGGACTTTTCGCCTTGGAATAGTTAGTAAACAAGCTGGAGACGGATGTCATCTCATTGGAAAAAGTTGGCCAACAAACATTTTTATTTTTAAATTCGCCAGCTCCTTAAACTAATTTTTCTATAGTTGGGACAAACCTAATCTGTTAGCGTTGTAATGCTGCGATTAGGATGTGTGCGTACCTTCACAATGCAGCCAGGTTGGGTTTGCCCCTAAATGTAGAAGAATAAACAGTATTTTTTCATAGTAATTAAGTATAGCAAACCGTGAAGAAACAAAATATACTTTAAAATAAGATCAGATAGATTTTAGAAGGGTCTTTTGCATTATTTTTTACGAATTGATAACACATTGCTTGATGATAGCACGCTATCATCAGCTGGGCTTTTCAACGAATATACCTTCTTGATCACGTGAATCCTTGCTATAGTACATAGGGAAAAAGTTGGGGGG
The DNA here is from genome assembly GCA_038373865.1 of Uloborus plumipes. Classification (NCBI taxonomy): domain Eukaryota; kingdom Metazoa; phylum Arthropoda; class Arachnida; order Araneae; family Uloboridae; genus Uloborus; species Uloborus plumipes. The sequence continues at coordinate 118,450 of JAXGGA010001943.1, forward strand.
ATGTTTTTTTGATCTACATATCCTTTTGTATGTCACCCACTTTAAATAACTAAACCAATCTTTTAATGCCATTTACATTTATCCAAAAGATTAGATCTTTACCACGCCTGAGCAAAAATTTTTGTAAAATTTAATATTGATTTTGCACAATAATTTAAATTAATTGAAAAATCTTATTTAAAAAATCTATATTATTTACTAGTTTGAATATAGGATGCGGATGCATGAACCTTTATTACAAACATTTCAAGATATTTCAACGAAATAAACTAAATTTTCACTTCTATGACACGCAAATATGAAAGAAAAACTTCTTTTCTTTTGATGAATTACCATAAAGTAAATATCCCAGGCGAGAAATCCTTTGAAGTCTAAGAACGTACAAGGCATCAAAGAATGCATCGCTAATTCTATAAAAAGGAAAATAGAAAATTATCCACTGACAGAGAAACCCCCTCTTTCTCCTTGCACTTTATCTGAAAGATTAAACAGCGTTAAGAAGATTATGTCTCCTCATTAGGGGAAGTAAGGAAACTTGGTGGGCTGGAGATGAAAAGTGCAGGTCTAATAGATAGAAGTGGGAATCAGATGACTTTAGTGCTCCCCATAGATGCTAAGGATTTGTTTGTGAATTAGCTTCTTTGTATTCAAAAATTTCCTTAATTTTGTACCAAACTAAGTCAAAAATTGCGGATAGTTAGTTTTCTCATCTACTGCAAGTGGAGAAAATTGTCAGTTTAAAAATAATGTCTGGGCGATTTATTTTATCTCCAATTTTTGTTTGGAAACTCTGTTGACACGTTTATATTTATTAATATGGAATTTAGAATATATATATATATACTGGAAAATGGCGATATGTATGCATTAAAATATAGAACACGTCGATTGCTTATTTGATTCTCACAAGGATTATACTTCTTTAATTGAAACAACAATGTGATTTGTCCTACAGAATTGTAGCTTAATTGGGCAGACAAAGCTTATCTATATCATGGCTCCAAAACTTGTTTGTAAAGATCAGTAAAATATTAACCACTATTTTTTTATAACGTTTTGGCTCGAAATGTATTTTTGCTGGGAGGAGAGGAGGAAGTTTTTGCAGAAGTACAAAATAGGTACTGATTCAATAGTTCTTAAATTAATAGAATATTTTCAAAATATTTTGTACGTTTTACAATGATTATTCAATTTTCCTGTTGATCACAACAAGTTAAAAGCATGCATTTCTAGAGCAAAAAATTACTGAATTAAAGAGCTCGGTTTCAAATGGTGTGTAATTGTTTTTATTTTTGAAAAGAAACGCAATTTTTTTTTATTTAATATTTTATATTGAATTCAAGGAAAAGATTATTTTACCTTAAAATAAATGAGTGATTAGAACATGGAAGTACATGGTTAACAAATCCTGAATGTAAAGTGTTTTCGGAATAAAAGAAACAAAAATGCCTTAACCTCCTTTCGATCAAAATTATACGACTGGTTCTTTTTTGATATAAAGAAGTTGTGAAATGTCTTACTTCCATTTGAAAAAAAATTCCCGTTTCTTATCGTATTATTACAAAGTAAATTTTGAGTATAATTTTTTAGTTTCGAATGTAAATATTTTTCAACAACAACTGAGGAAACTCTTCTTGTAATGCAAGCTGTATTTTAATACCTTATGAAGTACATATATGTTGCACTTATACATTAAAATAAGAAAAAGTAAATCTTGGCTTTTTATTACGTTATACAAGGCTTGAATGATATTCCAACGCATATCTGCAGAATAATGTTTAATTTAACTAGATATTTATGTATGGATTCGTTACAGTTAAAGTGAGAATGATGTGTAAACCTAGTTTATCCCGGTTAAGGCTGGGATTTGCCAAGCTTACTGACCGAAGCCTAATAAGTTCCTAATACTTTGACCGTTAACCGGCTAAAAGTGGATCTAACCAATCCGAGTCGGTTAAAACCAGGTTTAACCAGTCAAAGCTAGGTTAACCCATTATTATTACTTTAACCGTAACATATGTAAGAAAACATTTTTTTAAAAAATTTTCCAGCAAAAAAACCCGCTTAAAGATGTATAATAAAATGAAACCTTGACGGGATAGCTCACTTTACGGGATTGTTTCTATAAGCTGATCGAGACATTCGTACGCTTTTTGAAAATACACACTTTGTAGACAAAGCTCATAGAAAGTAAAAAACAACCACCAGCATAAGGGACTTCTTATCTATCTTTCAAGGAAAAGATTAACTTTTTTCAATTTAACAAATGCACGGTTCTGTTGCAAAGTACGTATGCAAAACATTGGGATATTTTTGTAAGCCAATCTTGTAAATGGGGCCTATTGATTTACATAGCTTAAGATAGAAATCTGGTTTCAAAACATCCAAGGGAAGCAGCATGTTTTCTATCTTACTCTTTTGAGAATTAGAAACTATAAAAATTGTTATTTGAAAACTTTCTTTGAAAATTTTTATTTTAATAAGCTGTTTAATAATACATGGTTGTTTGAAAACAACGTTGCACATATTTAATCTGACTTGAAAGCAAATGCATTTTATAATGTTTGTATTTTTTTACATTTTCTTTAAACGAAATAGAAGCTTTGGAACTTATGGAGAAAAAATGTTGAACGATGATATCTTGAAACCAGTTTTAAATACTAGTTATTTCGTAAAGGCATGTTAGGTCAAGTGAAATAGTTACTGGTTTTGGTTTTTTACTGGTTTCTTTCTCTTTTTCTCTTGCTTTTTTTTCACAAAAAATAACATTTTTTTGCAACAATGAATGAAGACATCTTTTTTATCGATTGACATTAATCAATATGTGCTTTCAAAACACACTTATTGCGTTTAATATTTTTGTTATAATAAAGCATACATAGAAACGTTCAAAGAACAAGAATGAAAACACATTGGACAGTCAGTTACCTATTTAGTTAACTTGTTTTTTAAAATTATTGTATTTTTCCTTTTATCAAATCATAAATCGAACTTTTGCTACTTCTTACTTTACAAACTCAGGTTTATTGTAATAATCGCAAAACCTGTATATTGAATACTGTTATTTTGAACTATTTTCTGAGTTGAAATACTCGTATGTTTTCGGGATTGAATATAAATAATATATATTTGTTAATCGAATAATTTTCAATTTAACTTATTAGTTATTATGATGCATTAAAAAAATGCGGAAAAGTTGATTTATGTTACCATTAGTCTGTGTGCAAAATGTTTTTGATCTGAGTTTATATTTTCAGTTACTTACCTATGGGGCTGTTGCTTATTCAATGTTATCGTTTTTCCAATATTTTGTTTCAGATAAAATATGAAATCTCTTGTTCAAAAAGAGCGGGAAAATAATCTTATTTTGCTGTTAGATTGTGTGCAGAATTGTATTGATCTTAGTTATAATAAGCAGTCACCTTTGGGGGCCGTTTCGTTTACAAACTTTTAATTTTATCGTTTTTTCAGTACATTTTTTTAAATGCGAAATTGAAACCCTTAGTTCTAATAGAAACAAAAAGTTCTTATATGGTTTCTTTAGAAAGTATGCACAATTTTCATTAATATGCGTCAGTGGCTTCAGGTACATTTAGGATGATTCATTATACATATTTCACTAATAATATATATTTTTTTCAAATAAGAAATTCGAATCCGTAATTACAACAGTTCGAAAAAGTTACCTTAGGTTATTATTAGTATGTGTGAAAATTTGTTTTACTCTAATTTAATATCTCCAACTGTCTCTGGGACTCCGTTCATTTCACAAACTTTTTTTTAAATTCGATCGTTTTTTTCAATGCATTTTTTTTTTTTCATATTGGAAATTTTATCTGCAGAAAATAATCGTACCAATATATGCAGCCAATCAGTTAGACATTTTAAATTATATTACTTGATCAAACCGTTTTTCTTTCTTATAGAAGCGTGCAGCAGTAAACCAATCTATTTTTCATTTTATGATCTTTTCGTATTCAAATTTTGTCATTTCTGGTTTACAAAAAGCTGCATATATTATCATTCTTCCCCAATGAATTGTAATTGCTCAAAATCAACATGGAAAATTAAAAAGTAGTTACCCCTTTTCTAGCTTATCTTATTATCAATTCCTTTACTCACTAAAACAAATTTTTTTGAACGAAAAATATATTTCTTGCCTAATATTTAATATAGGGTTGAGTTCGGGGTAAGTGGGCCACCCCCTTTAAACTGAAATGCACGTATGGTTTTTATACTTTTTTGTACTGATCATGTCAAACTCGATCACAGTTATTGCTTTTGCATATATTTGGGTTTCATGGAAAAAAATGTTTGTATCATATAATTTATGTCAAAAAAATTTCCAAAAAAATGTTTTTTTTGTGAGTTCAAGCAACATATTTCAAAGTGTTTCAATGTTAGTTTTTATTATTTTTTCTATCTTCATAAAGTTTTCTTGTAGGGTTTAACCTAAAGTACACATTGCAATAAGAATTTTTATGCAAAGTATTATTAATATGTGTTTAAGAGGAGGGGGCCCACTTACCCCGTAGTTTTTCTCTATCAGGGCTAGTGGGCCCCCTCGCTATATTGTAAGTGGGCCCCCTCATAATAGTGATGATTTCAAAATGAAAAGCAGTTTTAATAAAGCAATTTCTACGATGAAATGACAGATAATTATGGAGACCTAGAAGCAATTGATGGTTCAGCTACAAAAACTGCAATAGATGGTAACTATGTATTTGTGAAACTTGTATCAACGAAAACCATAAAGTATTATGAAAGCCAAATTTTGAAATATGAAACAAAAATACTGCAAATTTTGATAGAAAGAATAGAAAGATCTACACTTTTTATTGGTTTGATGTGGGTGATGTTAGAATTATAACTGAAGATGAAATGATAATGTTTCTCGCGCAGAAATATTTAAATAGACGCTGCTATTAAGTGTTTCCTTTTTTTTCCAACCTATATATTTTTTTCTTATTTGACCAAAATTGATCTTAATCGACTCTTGTTATACTTGTTCAACACTAATTTATATGTAAAAGCAAAAAACATGCCTAACGGCCTTTAATGAATTTCACAGACACAATTGTTTTGTATTCCGTTTTATAATTTTCTGTCATACACATTTGAATGTAAGTAGATATCTCCTTAATGGATACATTTACAAAAAAAAGGATATCCTACTAAAATGTTACATACTTTTTCAGGTAGGACATGCAAACCCCTTTTTTAGATATGCTCACTTTAAATATAAATAAATGGGGTTTGGCCCACTTACCCCTTCCTAGGGGTAAGTGGGCCACCCACGCCATTTTGTTACAGAATAAGATACTTAAAAATATTTAAAGCACTTTTTCAGGAAACAATGCTGAACTTGTGTTTATTAAGAATGTCCAAGATAAAATAAGTCAAAAAATTTAAGCTGTTTTATTTTAAAACTTTTGTATAAGGCTTTAAAAATGAACTGTTCTAAAATGGGGTCCCACTTGCCCTAACCAACCCTATACATATTTTTTTTTTAGCTTACGCTTTGCCTTTTGGATACACTTTTGGATAATATGTAATGTTAGCTGAAAGTAAACAATTTTTTTCAAGACACAGAAGCACACTGTACAGCTTTTTTTCATCCTTTTCTTTTTCTTCTAAAATCTCCTTCGATATATCATTTTTCACTCTGCTAATCGATCCATCCTTTTCACGCGAGACATTTTATTTTTACCACCTTAATCTCAACTTTCCCAACGGTCATCATTTTACCCTACCTACCATAGTGAGAAGAATCGATAAAACCCGGAATAAAAATGAAAAGTAATCGCTACAAGCCATGATTGCATCACATGCTTGCATGAATTTAAGGATTTAAGTAGCACAAAGTTTTCTAAAGAGGATTATAATGTCGTCTCGGATTTTGTTGAAATTTTTCTTCGGAGACGATAAACAAGGGTTGTAATTCAATTTCTGGATTAACCCGAGTAAAAGTTCTTTGTTTTTGCTCTTAATATACTTTCGCTGTATAATGATTTGGAATCTTTGAATCTAAGTTTAAGACGAAAATATCCGTTTTATTTGTGGAAAAAAATGATACATTTCATGAAAATAAATAAATATTCGCTTGTAAGAAATATATTAAAAAAAAAAATGTCTTTAATATTACACTGTGTGACAGAAAACTTTTCCGTTCTAAAACATCAAGTTAAATAGCTGATTTATGTCAAGTTGGGCCTGCAAAACATCAATTTACAAACTAAATTCTTGTAACACATATCATTTAAAGTTATAATAAACACATTTAATTTTCAAAAATGGCTTAAAACTAAATTTTAAAATCAAATCTATATATTAACTTGTACTTTTAAATTTTAAAACAAATGTAGTCAGAATGTAGACTTATACATACATTTTGATGAGAAATATTTTTATTATTAAATTTAGAATTTATCAGAAGATAAAAAACTTAATTGTTATGAAAAAAATGATGAAAAATAATTTTTTTCTCTTGTGTATACTCAAACTCTTCTACATTCAGACCAATAACGATCCCCCCATCCTTTTTTTTTTAATTTCCAATTTCTTTGGTAACGTTCCTCTATAAGTTTATTATCTCGATGAAAGCTAGAGCATAAACATCACATAACTGACCCAAATTTGATTTTTTTAAATTCAACTAATTATGAGAATATGTTTGTATCGACCAACACATTATATAAGCGATTCTTCTTTATAGATACAGTAGTCAATAAGATACTCAAATATTATCCAAATTCAAGCAGCAAACGATTTATAAACAAATAAGAGTTGCTGTGGTAGAACTTTACAGTAATTAGAGCTAAAATAAAACGTTTTATAAAAAAAAAAGTTGATTGCATACGGTATTTTTCGCAGTATATACTAATATACCACTTTACAATTTTATTTTTTCAATAAATGCGTATTTAAAAATTTTATCTTATCAAATTTAAATAAGATTGCTTGAAAAAATTTATATAGGTCATAACTACGAAACGTGACGCCTTATACACCCATCGTATTAGTTTTGGTAACAAATAAATAAGTAATACAGGTATATTATTTATATTGAAAAAATGAGTCACACACGCTCTCAATTGTTATTTTTGTTGTTTTCTATGTCCTCCTCAAAATATAAATATTTAAATTTAAGGTAAAAATAACACTATATGTATGACTTGGAAAATTTAAAAAATTGGTTTTTCTATTATATAAGGTAAACAAATCGCCAAACACCATTTGAATTATCGTAGAAAGTTCATTATGTTTTACTTTGACTGTAGAATTTTGCACCGAATTTTCTTACAAATGTCCAGTGAGATACTGATTCCAATGGAGACACATTAGCTTGGGGCCACCTAAAGAGTTGTCAGACAATTCGGTAATTAGGGCCTTGCAAGGGATTGGAATGGTGTAGATTCGGGAAGATAGGGTTATGGGTCCTTATTGCTACAAACTGTCATGTTTCCCGCCCATATTACTAGTACAATTAAATATTAAAGATATAGAATGTATGATTAAAAATTTGTTACAACGTGGTACAAAAGTAGCTTTTTCTACATACAAAGATTTAGCAGCTCCAGTAGTCTATCTGAAGCAATTGTGTCAATTATTTTTGATACGGTTACTTAAACATATGTGGCACCTAACACCCAATAAGAGGCTACTTTAAGACGAACGTAGCTACTTACACACATGCATACGGTCGAAATTTACCAATATAGATTTTTAATTTTATTGTATTTGATAGTTTTAATTACAGGCTGACACTGGTTGATTTCTAGACGTAAATGGTCAATTGCTGGATTTTTTTTTTCAACGGGTATTGAAATTATTTGAAAAGTAGCAAATAAAACAAGCAAAAAAAAAAAAAAAAGCTTTTGTATTCGTGTTACTTGTATTGACACGCAGACATAAAAAAAGAAAAATAATCCTGATATGTTCCCCGTAGTTTTAAATAACAGTTGTAGAAACTATAAAAAAAAATTGTAGTTACTGGTGAATAACCCTACGAATATTTTGACATTTTACCACACATTTTCTAAATGTATGAATGAGTAGAAATATGGTTGAAACTTGTTTTTTCTATGATAACATACCGAAACGTTTTATGTATATTGACGATTATTAACTTGAATCATGACTTTCAGATTTTATCTTTCGATTTATATTGCATTTATCGAACATGTCCAAAAAGTTACTATATAATTAGATTTACGCTTTAATCCACTATTATGTGTTCCTAACCGTTAAGCAGTTTGTCGACCAATTATATACACCCTATTGCTTATACTCGGGTAAGAACATTATCATAATGTCGCTTAATTTTACCCTTAATTATTAATAAACAATGTACCTCCTAATTATTATTATTTCTGCAGTCTAAACGCAATGGCTTTGATTAAGGAAATTTTGGGAATTATAGTAAGTGATATTACGCTACATGAACATGGTACCAGCTGATTTTTGACAACATGTAAAATTGATATAATCACCGTAACCGCATCGTTGTCACTGGATTTAGCTTGCTGTAAACTATAATTAGTAACATTAGTCTATCCAAATTTTTTTTTTGAGTAATATTTCTACGGCATTAAAACTATTTCATTTGAAGATTTTTATAAAATTTTATTTTAACATTCGCATTAAAATAACGTAAAATATTTCAGTAAAGGATATGTAAAAATAATAAAAATAGCTTAATTCACAAGGAAACATTTTCATCTTGCATTATTTTAATGGTAGCAGATTTAAAAGAACTTTAAGACATTATGTAAAGTATTTATGAAATGAGTGCTTTTCTAAACATTTTGGAGTGTGTATCTTTTAGCATTATAACTCGATGTCTGCAATATCATAATTCAAGGGAAAACGTTTAAAATAATGTTTTCTGGCTGAAAAGTAATTTCAAAAAATTTGGCATGTGTTTGAATTCATCCGAGTTTCATTGTTGCATTACTGTTGTTTTGCAAAATGTATGCTTTTATAAACATTTTAACAGATTGAATTTACACACTCAGTCACACCTAATTCATATATTTTTTGCCTTTCTACAAAACATCTCGAAACAATTTACTTTCCTTGATTGTTTCACCTCACGTTGAAATTCCCTTTGTGTGTGCTTTGCTTTCTTTTATATTGAACTTAGTTGAGTTTTCACGAGATTTTTTTTCCACAGAAACAACTTGTCCCTTATACATCGCACATTGAGGAAATTTACGTCTTTTTATCATGAATTACATTGTTTTACTTTAAACCCGGAGCATTGATCGAATCTCTGCTGACAATTTTTCTTCCTTCTCAGTAAATTAATGTCCACGCTTTTACCCATAAAAACTTTACACATGACTGATAAATCACTTTTACTTTCCGTGCCGGAAGATCCGGCAATTAAGAAATTAGTATTTTATCCTCTTGGATTAAAAAAACTTGTTTCCCATGCTATCCTTAAGAATGAAAAACTGCAAGTTTACTAATAACCATCATTCTTGAAAAATGTACGCTAAAATGTGATAAAGGGGTTAATGTTAAGGTAGTTTATTATATAAGGCTTTCTTGAAACCTTTTGTGAGAAAGGAAAATATGTGAGTTCACTGGTAAACCAACAGAAGTATTTAGTACTTCATCGACGTATTTGATATGTAATTCTTGATATTAATGAAGTCTGATGTAGACATTTACCAAATTTCGACCATAATGGAAGCGTATGTATACAGATATATTTCTAATTTTTTCCCCTGACATTAAAAAAAAAAGGCGAAATTTGTTTTAAAGTCTTGAAGCATGTTAAAACGTTCAACATTATAGTTTTAGTTCCATTAACAGATTAGTTTTAAGGATGAAATGGAATATGGCAGGGGAGAAAGAAGCAATGTGCAGTATTTGTATTTTTAAGGGTTTAGGAGAGAACCGTTAAATAAAAAACACTCAAATGCAATATCTCTAAAATTTATTATTATTATTTAAAAAAAATTCTGTGCTAAGTGTTTAACTAACATACACATAGGAACCAAATCGTTTTGACCAGAAAGAATTCATATCTCACTTGAATGGTTTGAATAAGATATCACTAAATATAGGACTACATGAATGGGAAAAAAAACAGCTTTAAACCATGTTCACTATGTCTTTTGGAGGGTAGTCTGAACAAGGAATATCGCTTTTTCTGACACGTTCTTATGATCTTTCATTATCATCAAGAAGTCACCTACTTGAGAGATTGATTAATTAGAAAAAATCCATTACATATTATCTGAACACTGTTTAAAAGTGCTTTCAATGTTTCAAATAAATTTTGTCTAATAGTATTATTAACACTGTGGTTTACAAATAAAGTAAGAAACATTTTGAGAAAATAAACATAATTCACAATGTGATACCATTCAAAGGGCAGAAGCTTTTAACTTGATATTTAAATCCCATTTTCGTCTGTAACTTAATGTATTTTGTATTATCCGATTGTTTTTGCTTACAGGATTATGGTATTAGCATTTCAGTTATATAACACAGAAATATCATTTTCAGATATTTTCTTCTTGTTCAAAAATGAACAAACTTCCACTGAATTAACAAATAAAACCAGCTTGTAAATTTTAATTCAGTAAGCTATTTTTAGCCTAGTAAACATTTAATGATTTGGTAGGGAAAAATGAAATCGACCTTGTTAAGCCTTAGCTATTAATGCTATGTTTATCAAGAATTTTGGATAAATATCTTCGATGAATAGAAAACATCTCTGGAATGAGAAACCAATCATACATCAACGAAATAAATAACGCAACTTAAGCAATTCAGCTGTTATATTTCTTTACATGAAAAAAGTAAAGGAAACACGTATTTTTGAAAACGTTTTATTTATTTTTCTCAAAACTAAATGTAGGCACTACATTGATTCTTAGACAGGATGCCTAATTTTTTTCAATGTAGGATGTGCCTGTAAAGACAATAAACATGTAATTTAAGTAACTTCATTGTTGATTTTAAGCACACATCAGTTTACAGGTACATTATTACTCTTTAATATATTTAGTAGGTTCTTCAGAATGTTATATCACTAATGTTTTCAAGGAACAATAAAATATGACTTTAAAACAAAACTTTTTCTTTTGTTGAATTTAACTTTTCTGCAAAATATAAAAAAAAAATTAGTTCATACATAAATCCTAAATTGCAGACATTACCTCTGATATATACATATATATATGTATATATATATATATATATATATATATATATATATATATATATATATATATATATATATATATATATATATATATATATATATATATATATATATATATATATTGAAACAGGCAAATAAAATGAAAAGATGAAAACCAAAATACAAAAGCGAACCAAAGTGCAGCATTTCATCAGGGGGAAGACCACACTTTGGTTCGAAAAGGCTCTTTCTATATAACATGTGGGAGGGTCCCAAAAACATGTTATCTCCCCTGAGAGCCTTGAAAGAAACCAAGAAAACACAGAAAACTCACCTTCAAACGGAAGGAGCAATGTAAAAAAGCTACCTGAAAAAACACCTGAGTGATACTGAGCATGCAGCAGGTAGGAAAAAAAGTTACGCTGACGCTTTGCGGCTTTGCGCTGACAGTTAATTACAGGCTTTGATGTTCATGTATTTCCATGCATTTTTATGTCTTTTGGGATTTTAACTTCCCCCCTTTTTTAATTATATGTATTTCTGTGTGTATATATATATATATATATATATATATATACGGGCAATTCTCTGTAAACTGGTAATTGGCTGTCCGGACTGAGTATTTTAAAAATTATAAAGTAAATAATTTAATAATGTAATTATAGCTCTTAATACAAGTGAAGCATTAATACTTTGTGGTCCAATTGTATTTGGAGTGATAATATTTTTTTTTTTTCTAGAAATTATCTAAGCACCAAAAACACAGTCCCCTGGTTGTCCCAATCCCATAGTCAAACTGTTAAAGATAGTATTTCAAAAAACCTACTAACACTACATAAATTTGGCAATTAATATCTAAAAATAGAATAATGAAGCTATGTTTTTCTTAGGAAATAAGGTATAACTACGCATTTCTAAAACTTAAAATTGTCATGTAAATTCTGTCCGGAATTTTTTCAAACAGTCCCCTGCAACAAATTCAAAGCTATAATACGAAAAATCTAAACCTTTTGCAAATTCTTTTTGGCGTGGAGTTTAAATTAATCAGTGTGAATTTGCCGAAATCGGCGAGAACGGTGTTGAAACGCTACTTTGCTTAGTTTGAGAGTCACATTTGTGATGAGAGTATGCATCAGGGTCGTTGCGAAAACAGTCCTCTGGGAAGTGATTTTATTAATGTCAATTATTTTAACTATAAAACATATTAGTTATTATGTCCACGATTTGTGCCTAAATTTATAGGTGGTCTCGTAACTAATTATGTTCCAATAGTTTTGCAGAAATAACGCAACAAAGAGCAAAAACACGGTCACCTGGAACAGTCCCCTGCCTAGTTCTAATAGGCGGGGGACTTACCCCCTATCATGATTTCTCAGAAAAACACAAACTTCAATTGGCCCTCTTTCAAACCAAAGTAATGGATTCATTTTCTGAGCAATAGTATTATAATTATACGAACATTTTAAAAAACCGTGCCCGGACAGATTTCGTGTGAAAATGACGAGTTTACAGAGAATCATCCATATATTTTTTTATTTATTTATATTTACAAGTGTTTCACAATCAGCTTTCTTCTTTACTGTTTCTTGTTAACTTTCATTGTTTTCTAAATTAGAAAAAAAAAAAAAAAAAAAAACTTACATTTAAATCATGCTATTCACATTCCAAAGTAACAACTCAACGCTGTTCTGTAAATCAGTAAAAAGTGCTTTAAACTAAGTGCTTCTTTAACGTGCATACATTTATTTCACAAGAATCCATTACTAATTTGATACATGTGTTTTACGTGGGAGTAATGACAAGTTCGTTAGTTTGAGCAGCCGAACCAGAAATAAGTCTAAACTTTGATTGGAAAAGAAACTCTTCGGCTATAAAGTCTGGTACTAACTATTACACACAGCACTAGTTTTTAAAATGTATTTTAATTAGAAAGTAAGAAAACACTCGGTGGACTTACCAGGTATTTGCTTAATTACTGTATGTGTGTATTGAACTTCTCAGGAAAGAGCTCTCTAATTATAAGGTTTTTTTCCTTCTCGTAAAATTTTCGCTGTATAAAATAGATAAAAGTATGGTAATTAATCATCTTTAATTGAAACATGATGTTTAACTACTACTTAGTTTAAAGAAATGATGCTAGTGTATATCAGTCTATAATTGTAGTCTATCAGTCTATATTGTGTTGTGTGTATATATATATATATATATATATATATATATATATATATATATATATATATATAAATGAGATTTTAAACTTATGAAAGTAAAATTAAAATTAACCCATTAATGCCTGACATTTATTTTCCAAAGATATTTGTATACTGGTTACAAACAGTGTTTAATGGACAAGAAAAATAAAAAAAAAATATTATGTTAAAAATATTTTTTTTATTAAGGAAAGAAAAATCGTCCCTTAAAAGTTACGATAGACCCCAGAGGGTACTTACTTTTTTACTAAATTTTTTTTCTGCCTACGATATAATATTTAAAAAGACATTTTATAAGAAGAAATACAATCAGCAATTAACATAAACGGGGAAACTGGGAATAACTTTGAAAACTTAGCTTTTTTCTTGAGATTGTGAACGATGTAATTTTTGATAAAGATCATATTAAAACTGCTACAGAACACACTTTAAAATAGTTATGTGCTGCAATCTGTTAATAACGAATTGAAACAATACCAAGGTACTAATAGTTCACTATTAACTAATAGTGAACTATTCATTGGTTGAAATGTTCATTTTGGGGACATTCAGACCCTTTTTTGGACCGTCCCTAAAATGGGACGCTAGGCATTAATGGGTTAATATTTTCAAGGATGCAACCTACTTATTCATTTCATGTATAATTTCAGTCATTTTATTGCCTTTACTTTCCAAAATTACTCCCCTTTTCAAAATAACACCTCTTATCTTCAGGAGAGCAATACGTTTGGAAATGTAGTAGTGTAAGTAATTCTCTACTGAAAGGTAAAAATGCAAAAAAAGAAAAATTCTAATAATAAAGAATAATAAATAAAAGTAAATAAAGATGATAAATATAAATATAAATTAAAAATATATATGTAAATATAAATAAAAACAATAAAACATGTAAATATAAATAAGAAGCAAATGAGTAAAATAAGAAAAAATAAGTAGGTTTTATTATCTAACTGTTAGAAAAAAATTCTATCATCTGTAGACATGGTTTGTTACATTGTATGTTTTAAGTAAAGTTTGATTGGATGTTAGAAAATAATGGTTACAAAGATATGTATGAAGTTTCAAGGGATCCACTTTTATTCTTAGTAGTGTTTTGAGTTGTATCGCCTTAGGTTAAATATTTTGTATGTTCAGTTATTGAGATATGCAGATCATTCACGTTTGTTTAAAGTAAATATTTTTTTTTTCATTAGAAACTAATCATTAAAATGGAATTAAGGGGCAGTAAATTTTATCCGTGACATTTTGGCAAAAAAAAGTCAATGAATGATTTTTTGAGGACTTTAAAGCTTCTTCTCTAAACAAAAGTGATTACAAGCATTTTTTCTTTGAAGGAGAATATTAGATTTTTTTAGGGAAAAATCCTCCATTTCAGTAATTAACTAGTTAAGTTCTTGTTCAACCACTATATAATTGAATATAATTGACTTATCTCTATGGCTTATAAGTTTTTTTTAAATTAATTCACTATTATTAAGGAAAACTATCAGCGCCGCGCCGCTGAAAAGGCATATTAGTCAAGTTAAATCTTGATGCGTCCACATATTTCCATAATTAAGGAAGTGTTGACGAAGCTGAATTTTGGGCGAAAACTGACGTAATCCATAAATTTTCGATGGGATTCGAGTCAGCTGATCTGATACCAAATCATTCGATAAAATATTCCAGAATATTTTTCAAACCAATCCCGAACAATTATGACCTAGTAACTTAGCGTAGTAACATTTATAAAAATCTCTGCTTGGTTTGGTTTAAGAAGCCCATGATTGACTAAAAATGTTCGCAAAATAGCTATAAATTACAATTTCCACTCAATGAGTGAAACATTGGTGATTGGCGATATAATGGATTTCTGTCTATAATGGATCAACTGTCTTACCGTTGTGTCCAATGATCTCCTCTTGTATTGCTTGCATACGCAGCCGATTTCATTTCCAAGTAATATTCCGATATGTTGCTAAACTGATTTTTTCCAAACTTAAGGATCCAATTTAACAATTCAAGTTCAAAATTGGAGTACATTCTCATTACATTGATTGTGAGGGTCATGCTGGCTGTATTGGTAAGGCAAAATACAACAATTAGCATTACAAGCTACAGTAAAGTGCGAAATTATTATCCATTAAATTAAGCAACGTCAAAACTTCATTAATTAACTAAATAAATGTTTTGTGCAATTAAAAAGAATAAGCACATCTTTAGAATTATATAAAAAAAATAATCCAGCATGCTACTAACTGAAAGATATTTTTCTCTTTTTACCATGGTAGAAAGTAGGGAAGTTGCAAAGTCCAAATGCAAATCTATGCTGCATTCTCACCTTCAGTATGTTCAACCGGAATTTATTTTTCTCTTTTCTTTCTTCAATACCATAAACTAGCCCGAATTTGCTCGGGGTGTATCTTGAGAATAAACGTTTAGTCAAGTAACTCATGTCTACAAAAGTTCCGATTAGACTAAAGTCGACATTTTGCCGGCACGCAGTACGAAAAATGAATCCATTGCTAAAAAAGGTTTAACCACCCGTTACTAGGAAAGCTTAAAAGGAAAAGCTAGAATTTTATTTGGTTATATTCAAGAAAAATGGCAACACCTTTTTCTCATCAATAATTTATTTCACGCTCGTGCAGACAATATTAATAAATCCAGTTTAAAATGAATATTTCCAAATTTTAAAGTGCCCATATATTTTCTCTGGGTAAGTTAGAGTTTCGGAGCTTTCAAAACCTTCGAAAAGAAATCCCTATAAGGTATTTTTTGCTAGCTTTAAAATGAGACCAAAATCTAGAAAATCCAATAATTATTTCGAGTAAAAAGAGCAGTTTCAAATCCTGAAAACAAAATTCGAACATTTTCGTACTTTTTTGGCTTTCGAAAACCCCCATACGATCGTTCCCGGGTGCCCAAGTACTTCCCTGCCAAATTTTAACAGATTCGACATAAACCGTGGATTTTTATAAGGAACATACGTACACACATATATTTTCCGTGTTTGATTTATATGGCTTACAATACAGTCTAATGATACTACAATTATGTAAATTTTAAAAGTAAAGTGCTGCGTACTGCTTGAATGTTCTTTCCAAATTGAGCAATTGGACAATGGCTGTAAATAAATTGTGGTTAAAAAGTAAAACGTATTTTAAAGAAAGTTGAAGAAGCAATTCTTCATTTGTTGTATCTTGATCAAGTTGTATTATAAAAGTTTACCTCATTGAATTCCTTAGAAGAAGTGTGAAGTATCGGTCTCTAATTACTTTATCCAAAATGCGTTTTGAAGAAAGTCATTAGGACTTGTTAAAACTGCAAGAACATCTTTCCGTTAATGATCCTCAAGAATAATTGAGAAATTTCTCCTCGAATCAGTTTTTTATGTCCTTGTGTCTTAATCTATTTAGCCACAGTTTATTTTTCAACCCTAGAGTATCTTTAATGGTTAAAGGATTCATTACTAGCCTTTAATTTATCATTTTATAGAATTAATTAAGAATGTGTTCTAAGTGCAAATAAATATAGTCTTGCTTATTGAACTGAAGAGTACTTCTTCATATCAACTATGAAATTTGCCTCAACTGTCATGAGACAAAACTAACACTGTTTTTTTCTGAATAAATAAGTTTTCTTGTGTTTTTTCCGTTTTTAAGCATTAAACATATGACTAAAAATATTAAAAGTAAACTAACTATATTTAGTAAACTTTACTAAAAGTGACTAAAAATAGGCATTTTCTTATTTATTAC